>JAIQCU010000228.1:0-70134 GCA_022114935.1 Leptestheria dahalacensis | reverse complement strand
CTCTCAAGTGTACTAGGATATTGCAACCCCCCCAAAAAACCTAGTGTAGACCTAGTATACTTAATACATCTGGAAAGTTTCGCTGGAACAGTTGGTTAGTTTGGCCGAAATAAAATCCTTAAAATTACACTAATTTTCCGCCATTTAGGACCCTTTAGTTATTTTTGGCTGGCCATACCGCACGAGGAGAGAACAAGATGGCGGCGGGTAATATTCCTATAAATACATAGGAATTTACATAGTATGTCAGCCCTCCATCATATATACTCTAGTTCATATGTAAATTAACATTAACTTCTACTATCAAAACATGAATTATATGTATAACTTACAATACTATATTAATCCTAGTCTAATCATATTTTTAATACTAGTTTTCTTTACACGTCTTTATCTTCTATTGAGCTGATTTTTTTTTCCATGGATTTTTTTTCCCTGTGTGTGAAGAATATAACATGTCGACATTTGGGCAATAGAAAGGTAATTGGTATTCTAGTGCGCTAGTTGAATTGGGAGTCAAACGTCCCAGGGAAGACGCAAGAGAACCAACCGGAGGCAGACAACTTAACAAGGGTCCGTAACGAAGTCTAAGTCTCAGATTCCGCGGCTTTTTACTTTTACTCCATTGTATCGTTTATTCCCTAAATAAATATGATAACTTTTTATTGACAAATTTTATTACTTATAATTTAATGAACATTATCCCTAAAGCTTATTCGTTCACAAAAATGTAACAGTTAAGTATATTTGAATTTTCTCGAGTAATATTTATTTAATTGATATACAAATATTTCACCCATTTGAAGTTGATATGAATTTATTTCTAATAACTATCCTCTATGGATTACGTAACTGAATAACTTTTTTTCAAAAATACCAATAACGAAAGTTTGATTATGTCAACAGAATAAGACTCGCGCAGCATTCAAGATTCATCTGATCTATTATCGACGACTGTAAGAGCTTTCGTGCACTCTGATTTGTTCATCTTTGGAGCGGCCATCCTCCAATGGTTCGTTCCAGTTCAATTTCAATAGGGTCGGGTTAAACACGGAACAAGAAGAAGGACGGAAAAAAACACTCCAACGGGGGAGGAGATAACTCAAAGAGGAACTTGCCATTGGCTGTGATTTTATTTCAACCAAAGGAAAAATAAATAAATAAAGGGCAAAGGGGTTGCATGATATCAGAATGAAGCATGCTGCAATAGCTCTCATATCAAAGGGGACCTTCCCAATCTCCTCTTTTTTTTCATATCTAACCAAACGAGAGGTCGGTCGGTGGAAGGGGAGAGGACGACGGGGTTCGCAAGTCTGAAAATCTTCTTCCAACTCTTCAGCACAAAATCTCGTCAAAATCTGCCGGGAAAAAATCCTGTGAAAAATTCTCTGCAAACCCCAAATATTTAAAATTTTTTAATTATCATTTTCCAAAATTGTTGAAACGATGTTTAAAAAAAAATTCGTCTGTTTATCAAAATTTGTTTCATCCCACAAATCCTGAAAAAAAATTTCAACAAAATCCCGAAAATCCCTTTTGGAGGAGAGAAATCTATAAAAGGATTTGACAACTCGGTATAACACATTTCCGTGGATCTGCGAACCCCTCGCCTGGGAGCGTGTATGCAGCATAGCAAAGGCAATGATTTTTTGACAAAACTGGCTAGAGCTTGTGCTCATTGGCTGGCGCTGTCTCCATGAAAAATTCCACGCGGAAAACGACTCCATGGTTTCCCAGTCAATCATTGCTAGAAAAGGGGCCTTATTTGTTTCATTTCACCCAAAAGGTATTATGCGGGAGACTGACGGGGCACGCGCAGGTTAAGAGACATTCCTTCTAACAAGACGACGACTGGATTAATAAAGAGACTTATAAATACGAATCAAGTTGAGCTATTATTACCGCTCGTATAATTTCCATGTCTTGTTAACATACTCGTAAACATCTGAACAATTCACATGCTGAGGTTGTCCGTCCAAAGTTGTCCGACGTTATCAAGCCTAATCAAAATCTCTATAAAATTTAATGTAGTTTACTTTGACTGTATACTGTTTTTATGTACTTGTAAATATTTGTAGAATTTAAATTAATTTCATTAAGATTGTTTGTGACCATCAAGTCAAGAAATTTTCAGTATATGTTTGGTGTTTAAAGGATTTAACTTACTTAATTAGAATTAACTGAAACCATTAAATACAAACTATGTAATATATCATAGAATTGAGGTATTTAGACTGTTATGCAAACTAAACTCACCTTACGAAAAGGTAATACATTAGATGACCCAATTCAAAAACCAACAGGTCGAGAACCTGCTGAACGACCTACTGATAACCATCTGCCTGCTGGATGCGGTCGAATATAACCAGTTTCAGCAGTTCCTGTCTCCATAAGCAATCAGACTGGAACCATGGAGTTGGTTGAACTGCTGGATTTTACACTGGATGACCAAACCTCAGCTTGTTTTCCTATATGATTTCTATGTGCAACTTTCTCTTTTGCTTTTATTTTAGATCCTTCCTATAGTTGCCCGCCGGATTGGAGATTATACTTTTCCAATTTGGTTTCATCGGCTGAGAAATGTGATCATGTGAGAATATACCGTGACTGACTTACCGTTGCTTTGCCTTTACGCCGGCTTTTCCTCCGAGGAAAGAAATAATAATAATAGTAAAAAGGAAGGTATAAACCGAGACGGAAAATTCAGACTCAAAGGACCCGAATCTTTTTCCTGTACGTAATAATAGGAACGGTGCACAGGCAGAATATAACTACAAGGAAAAAAAGGAGAAACAAAATCTTTTTAAGAGGAAACGGAAATGAGTCCATGAAGGCAGCCATCTTGGTTCAATTATCAAGTTCTCCCTACATATAGAGATGCGTAATACCAATAATTATTTCGCTCGTGCTCAAGAAAACCAAATCAATTTCTTCTCTTCATCCCCCTCCCCCCACTCCTCTCTCGATCTTTCTGTCTTGTCTTTTTATTTCTCTCTCTCTCTCTCGGTCGGTTATCTGTTGTTGTGTCCTTGACGCACATTACAGGAAGCACGAGCGAATAAATAGGAAGGGGGAAAAAAGGGGTGCGATTAATACATTGTCATTATAAGAGAGATGGGTGCCAGGCAAACAATATATAGGTTCGCTTAGTTGCTTTTAACCCAATCCTCCCTAGTTCCTTTTTTTCTGTAGCGAACAACTTGATAGAATTTTCGATATTTGATATTTGTCATATTAATAGCAAAAAGCCTTTTTTTTACAATTAAGTTACAAAAGTTTAGTAATGTTTTAGTAAGGTTAAGGAAAGGTTAGTTGAATTTAAGCGAATTAAAGCGCTTGTTTTTGAAATTACTGGCAACGTTGCATCGCTAATAGAGATTTAGCAGACGAACACTTTTTCCCGACAAGATATTTCGGCGTTGTGTGGTAGCAAAGTTAGTAATAATTTACAAATTCCATAAATAAACTATAATTCATTTAAAACCGTAAAGTAGTTTAATTTAAATAATTAGTAATTAGTTTGTAGTTTACGTAAAATTTAAGTGCAATGTACAATGTGGCAACACTGCGTCTGTTGTTAGAAAGTAGCAGAAGACAGAGTCTGACAAGCTGGAGGATTTGAGAATTGAGTACGATTTGAATATTTCAGTAAAACTTGAAAGCAGAACACAGAAATATCAGCCAGATGTAAAAATACAGATCTAGTTTGACGAGGACGGCCTTTTTCTACTTCTACGTATGTATAGCTTTGTTCTTTTTCAACATTTCAGCTAGATGTAGCTTCAGAATCGTGCAACGTACTCGCGAAGATATGCTTTCTTACGTAATGGGACAGTATTAAATTATCCAAACCATAATATGACACAGAGAAGCGAGTCTTACGACGGTAATGTTGTTATACTAACAATAATAATAACTCTGTCATAATCAGTCGGACGCCATCCCGCATCACGCGGAGCCTCGCCAAAAAGTCAGCGGGATTCTGAATCTTTTGAACCATCTGGTATCAGAGGTTTGTTGGCTCATTGTCGAGGTCATTTAGGGTTTAGAATGACGAGTTAGGAGGCTGTGTAGCCCTGATTTGGTTTGTCTATGCCAAGGCCGTAGCCGAATTGGATTGACTGGTTGAGGAGGGTTTTTGGAAGCTGCAAGCAGGCCGCGCGGAGGCTGCTCTTAATGCAGTTGGTTACTCCTTTTCTCTTCTTGGTGCACATTTGTTTAATATTTGAGGCCTATTGTGATGGCTTGGCACGTGGAGCGGGCGCTCAAGGATCTCGCCGACCCGATGGGGCGAGCACTCAAGGGGCTGAAGGGTCGGGCCCGGGGAGGATCTCCCTTTTCTTCTACCCCTCTCGTTCCAACTTGAGCCTACTGGGAAATCCAAGGTAAAATGCAACGGGCGAAGGAAAATTGAACGCAGAGAAAGGGTTAATGGTATCTAGGCCCCGCTCCCAGCAGGATGGAAAACAGGGCTGGATCGAGGGAGGGATGCCCCCTGTTTTATTGAACGCCGGCCTTAAAGGAGTAAGGCCCCATAGGCCTACAGATGCAAGATGAGCCAAACATACAGCTTTGGCTCTCTGTGGGGATGGCAACTTCAAGTAAAGCCTTCTACGCATCATTAGCATTAGAAGGAGAGGGAGTAAAAATATAGTAATTTATGTGCAACTCATGGCATTAGAAATTATCTGTTTAGAGTCGTATCAAGAGTGAAATGAAGAAAGCTTGTAGATTCCAGATCTTACAGATAAACGACCACAGCAAATTCCAACTGCAGAAATAGGAACAGAGCGAAATTTAAAAAGATATACCCTGTAACAGAAAGAAATGAACGAGTTAACATTTTAAAAGTTGCATAAAGTAAAGGACAGATCCAATAATTTAACTTGACCTCTTTCAAAGTAAATCCATACAAGATACTAAACAGAAACACATAATCAATCAATAATATATCCAATAATTTCAATCATATTTTCAAGACTTACTAGCTAGTAATTGTAAAATTAAGTTTGCAAATGTCACAAACCAAATACAGTACCGACGGATACCAATGGAAACACGCAATTCTCCTAAAGTATCAGTACGAATCGCAGTAAATGTAGTGAGATATCACAAGTACTATAGTATTCAAAGATCAGGAAGTTACGGACCCCCCCGGGCTCAGACTCCCAAAGTCTTCGGGCATGAAAATTGGACGCCAGCTTTGCATGCGCTGCTTCTGTCACGCCGGGAGCCAGTTCAGGGGGCTGGGCTGGGTGCGGGGTTGGGTGTCTTTTCCACCCACGAGGGTCGGCGAGGAAGGCAGCGGCTGATGTTTTCGTTGCGTCCCACTAGGCCTACGGCTGTGTGCAAGGTTCTCCTTCTCTTTCTCTCTCATCACCAACCCTTTCTTTCCAAAATTTATTGATCGTTTAGAGTTGCTGTGTGTAGAGTATAAGAGCCAGTGAGTGAGACAGAAAGTAGAGAAGAACCCAAAAGAAGAGTAGCGGCAGGGTGGTGGGGTGCTTGAATACAAGGGCGGGGGAGGGGCAGGGGGAGGCCTTACCCGTCGGGTGGGTATTGTGGAACAAGTGAAAAAGGGGGGTTTTTAGGGAAAGAAAAATACGAATATAACAAGCTAACAGCGCTTGCGTCCAGTCTACAACTGTCAATATACAAAATGCATACAATCAAGTTGAGTTTCGGGGCCAAATGCTGTCACTGTTATACGTCGCCTATCTACAAATCATGAACATCAGTTTATAACAGTGTAACCTCTATATGTTTACAGTCTTTTGTTCTAAACTAGAATAGCAGACGAGAAAAAATCTCGCCGCGACTCTGAAATAACCGATGCCAAAGATGAGATGAACTATATACCGAAGAAAACTTTCTAATTAGATGAGTTTTTCCCCCCTTTTATGTTTGATTTTTTTATTATCTTCTGGCCGTAGCACGTTTCCTTGGAAACAATTATGATCTGGAAGAACAACAGACATCGGTAGACTTTCTGTCAGCGAGCGAACTTCTTTGTATGGACAGGTATATGCTGGGAGCTTTTTGATCTAAAACAGTGAGAGTTTGGGCCGTCAGAACATTAAGTATTAAGCGGTGCATTGCTGTATCAAATCTCTAGAGGACGTACGGTGCAGGTTGAAGGGCGCCATTTTTGTTATCAGCCGTCTCGTGCAAAATGATGGAAGGGCCACTGAAGAAGTGGCGGCTTGTCAGAGTATTGAGCGTCAGAAAATATCTCTTCACCACGGCCAGTTTTCCACCTTTGGCCGCACTTTATGGCTTGAACTTTCAATCCTCAGTCTTTTCCGTCGTTTCTATGCTTACAACTTTTCTTATTAAAGTTAACTCAAGTCAAAAGCCTCGCATTTCCAACATGTACGCAAATGTATGAACACAGTCTGCTCAGATTATTCCATCTACTCGAGTCATTCCGCTGTGGGCAGTTACGTAATACCAGATGCGTTCAATCATTGAAACCGTTGCAATAGGTTTATTTGAGACTATAAACAAACTTGTGCGAAGTTTACCAACGCTGAGTTTTGTCTTCCAGTGTTTGGTCTTTTTTTTATTCGAGTTTGAGTCTTTACTGTACCAGGGGGGCGAGAAAGAGAGATGGCCGCGAGTAGTATTGACGACGCCGTTAAGACGTGCAAGAACCTTCAAGCATAACCGACGCAAAAGGGAAAAAAGAGGAAAGGAGGAAGAGATACCCGAGCGAGTTCATTATAAACACTAAATACATGTACTATTGCCGAGTTAAAAGCCCTTTTTTTAGCTGCTCCTGTCCATACTAAACATTGTACATCAATTTTTGGTCTGCACTTTACTGAAGCCAACAATGGGCGTTTAAATGGCGTCCAAACTTCAGTTAGTCAATATTGATACCTTTTTGCTATACATTTTATTTAAATTAGAAATAAGGTAAAGATATCATTTAAATATATCGCGACGAAATTATACTTTCAGCTAACAAGGAATTTGGACATTTGTTTTGATTTTCAAAATTAATTAGTCTCCGTCGAGGCTACTAGATGGCGCTACTGGGCGGTTCACCGAACAAGGCATGCTTTGTGCGAATTGCTTGGTAATTTGACATATTCGAACAACGGCTAGGTTTGTAAAATCTGCAACCTTTCGTAGGCCTCTATTTTCACTAGTTTTTAGCAAATTGGGATAGATACAGAATTAACTGTTGTGTTGATTTCTTCACTTAACAACTTGTTTGTCATTTATAGTAAAGGAGGAGGTATACTCCCTTTATTGAAGAACGTAATCGAATCGTATTCATAACAATCCGGGCGAAAATAATTCATTTCGCAGAAAGCCTGTGTACTTTGTTTTGGCTTGCAAAATTTAACAGATCGTAGTCTTGATTTCAAGGTCCGACGTGAAAAAAATGCCCGCACCTAGCGTCAACCCAATCCAGCCTGTAGAAAAAGGATCACCATCAATTGAGCTTCATGGTACGAGGAAAACACCAAAGAAGCAGCGTGGAGCAGTTTCGTCAACATCCAAAGATGTTGCTGTTGCAAACGGTACCCAGTCGGTCACAACAAACGGAAAAGCTCAAGCAGAAGACGATAAACCGAGTCATGTGGTACAGAGATAGTTCTCGTTAGCATTCGTCCCCAGCGTGAACTTTTAATAAAATCCCCTTAGGAAGATTCTGTCTTGCCAGTTGATGCGGGATCCTTCAAGCAGGGTTTCTTCGAGCAACCCGATCGAGTCTCAGTTACTTACTACCTCCGCGGTTTGACCAGGGAAACGGTTCTCGTCACCTTTCATGACACGTCATACTCGGTCACTCTCAGCCCAACGTACTGTATATTATTAAATCATAAATTAGAAATATCTAGCTAATTGCTTCTCTTTTAGCGATGAGAAGTTTTTCGAAGCTCACCCGCAGCTCAAGGGCAGCAGGAAACCAGTCAAATGGGACGTCACTTTGAAACATCCCATCATAACGGAGAAATGCAGTTTTAAAATAACCAACTCTGCGTTAGAGCTTCAGTTACCAAAGGCCCAAAGTGTGCCCTGGGGGTCTCTCTCACCCGTCGCAGCAAGGTCGCCGAACTCGAAAGCCGAGTGGAAGCCGATTGTTCCTGCTGCCGAAACGAAGGCGGCGCTCGCTCCCGTCAAAGTCACGCAGCCCGAGAAACCTGTCGTCGTAGAACCCACGGAACAGGAATCTGTTGTTCCGGCAGGCTACACGGGACTGGAAAACATCGGCAATACCTGTTTCATGAACTCGGTTCTGCAGTGTTTAGCCAACACCCCAGCGCTGCGCAACTATTTCCTAAGTAGCTATACCCAAGTAGCAATGATCTTCCCATATACAAACCTAAGATCGTTATTGTTTTAAATAGGTTCGAAGTTCCAACAAGACATTAATAAAGAAAATCCGCTGGGATTGAAAGGGAATCTAGCCGTGGCTTTCGCGGTGCTCCTCCGACAGCTGTGGACGGGGAAGCGTCAGTTCGTCGCCCCCGTGGCACTGAAGAAACTAATCGCCAGTAAAGCCTCTCAGTTTGAGGGCTACGCTCAACATGACGCGCAGGAGTTCATGGCATTTCTTCTTGATGGATTGCATGAGGTACTAATGAGCTTATTGTTCACAACTTACCGCCCTGTTGCAGTTGTCTGGAATCTGGGAGCAGACATGCTTTTCAATATCTTCGATACAAATTATTCAGTTTTTTTTATATAAAAAAGACCTTTTCACGTTGTTATTATTAAACGTTAAACTTAATTGATTTTTAGTTATTCCTGTTTGGTTTTTAATGATTTATTTTCGTTAGGACTTGAATCGGGTGAAGGAGAAGCCGTACACATCCACCATCGAGTCCAGCGGAAGGTCGGACGTGGAAGTGGCCGAGGAAGCGTGGCGTGTACATAAACTGCGTAACGATTCATTGATTGTCGACCTGTTCCAGGGCCAGTATAAATCAACGCTCAACTGTCCCGTCTGTCAAAACGTATTTATGATCCACCCCTTCATTTATATTCAATAAGCAATACTTACGTGTCTTCGATGTAAGGGCGGCTTTACTCTTAAGAAAAAGAAGTTATAACATTATTAGGAGATGTATTGTAGTTTACTAGTTTATGTAGTGGAATAATTTTAATAAATTGTTAGTAATTTTCAAATAATCAATCATATCAAGGTCAAATAATGCTGATCAAAACTAGTGAAATAGTAAAGGTTAAGGCAAGATAAATAATTGAATCTACTAGATATTATCTAGTCAATTTAAGGTTAATAATTGAATTTGCCAGACATCAATTGGATAATTAAGGTTTAGTCTATTATTTTATAATATAGGGTAAGTTTAGTTTAATATAATAATTAAGTTCAGTATTGAGTGAAGAGAAAATTATAAGGCTGTCGTTTTCTACTAATCAAGGAGTTAATTACTGTGTAATTATCACCAGTGACTGCATTTATTACAACATTTATAATATTGCCACTGGGTGTTATATAGTATATTAATTTAAATAGATAAGTGCATATTTAATTTAATTTAAAAGCTGTGTTTGTCTACTAATTAAAGAATTGCTGTTTTTTTTTTAGGTTTCTGTTACCTTCGACCCGTTCCTGTACCTGTCGTTGCCTCTACCTCGCCCCAAGCGCAAGCTGTCGGCCTTCGTATTTTATCACGATGCCAGTCGTCAGCCTCTATTGGTAGATAATAAAAATTGAAGATTGGTCATCAATTAAAATTTCCTGGTTGACTGAATTTGGTTTCATTTTTTGATTGGCTCCCAAGGTGACCGTTGCCGTTAACCACGACGCCAAGATGGGAGATCTGCGAGACGCGTTGGCCAGCGCGGCCGGAGTGCCTCCGCAGTCGCTGCGTCTGATCGAAGCGTTTAAAGGGCGCATCCACCGCGTCCTGGAGGATTACGTCTCCGTCGAGTCCATCTACCCTAGTGATATTATTTTCGCCTTTGAAACGCTGCTAGCGCAGTCGGAAGACGACGAGATTGTCGAAATTCCCGTCATTCAGGTATCGAATCAGTTGATCACATTCTTAAGCTATTAAGTATACCAGTTATAAATCATTAAGTTATTAAAGTTAAGTTGTAAGTTATTACGTATTGGTGATGTGTTTTTTTTTCTCCAGAGGGTTATTAAACCCGACTTGCCCAGTCATTGTTCTTCGTGCAAGAAGGAAGCCGTCAGCGCGGGATTGAAATTGAAACGCTGCAGCAAATGCTGTCGGGTAGCTTATTGCGACGCTGTAAGTGTTTTTTTTTTAAACTGTCGATTTATTTGATCTTAACGAGTCTTTTGATATAATAATGCGAAGTTGATTTCGCTGTTAGTTTGTATCTGTTTATTTTTTTGTTACTTGTAAATGGCGTTTTGCATCGATACTTACGTAATAGTTGTTGGTTCCAATATATAAACGTATAAAATATTTTTTTAAAAATAATATAAATAGTTTTGTTTTAGTCAGTTTTAGTTTTTAATTTCAATCATTTTGAGCTTTTTAACATTTAATTGCTAATTCCATTTAAGTTAATTAGAATCAAATCATGTATATACATATAGTATAATTTTTTCCTGAGAATTAAATATGGAAATTATTTCTGCTCTAGGGTTGCCAGCGAAGTCATTGGGAAAGTCACAAGCCTCATTGCCAGCAGTCGCCCGAAATTATTGGCCAACCCTTTGTGATTAGCGTACGAGCTGGAGAAGCTACCTATCGCAACCTGTACAACGTACTGCGTGCATTCGCTAGGTAATTATTCATCTCCAGTATAGAATCTCATCATCAATCTCATTAGAAGTATAGCATAGCCAGATATTCAGATGATAGGAAAACTAATTAACTGATTTTTTAAAACAAAAATAAACCGTCGATTAACTTTTCCACCGTTTACACTTACAATTTGATGTTAAATTTAGCTGATTATTTGTATAATTGAAGTATGATGCAGTCTAGAGCCAAACAAAATGGTGGGGAGTTGAAGTCGTGTACGAAGTTTAGGATTTTTTTGAGGCGAAACTAATGCTCTGATTACAATGAAATTTCAGTACCGTGTTAAGTACTATTGGGTCTACCTGTGGTATTTTTTGGACTGCTATAACTTGATAACTTCGAGAGTTATAAGCGATCACCCCAGCGAGAATCCTTTTTTAATTGTACTAGACTGTACAAGGGAATAGGTTATTGATAAAATAGAAATACGTCGTAATTATTAATTTGAATATGTTAATTAAAAAAATTACCGTCGCGATTTACTAGCAAAAAATGACGGCTGCATAGCAGAGTAGTAAAGCAGATAAATGCTGATCGATCGACTAATTACTTACACGTAATTAAAGAATCTGGCTGGTAAACGCGACGTCTAAACGATTGTTGATTACTTGATTGTTGGTTCGAGTTTGGATTGCTCGATTTGATCAGCTAATGACACGGTCAATGGCTGGAATTTGATGTCATTGAAATCAAGTCGAAAGTCTTAAAATAACCGGCATTGTTAACTGACTTGCAACATTCAGCGTCTTTAACTGGCCGTTGTAAATTTGTTGTGACAGACTTGATTTCCCGCGCAGGTTTTATGAGTTTCCGGTCTTTTATATCTTGGAATAGCGCGAATTCCATCCTCAGTTATCAAATTGAACTTTGCAACAAGTCGATCGCAGGCTCTTGGTTTGGTAGCGAACTTATGTTTTATATGAAGTTATTCATTGTAGTTATCCAATGATAAATGACTGTTAAACAGTAACTTATTTAGATTTAAAGTAATACAGGATTTTGTAGTTTTATGTAAAAATGATGTGATGAATTCAGCTGTGGAAGAATATCGAAAGATTCAATATCGTGGTCGAATCTCTAATAGAAGTTGGAGGAAAATTTCAACTGAATTTGTTGTCTTGTTAAAGAAAAGCATAGCCTGACTGATTCGAACATGATCATGGTTAAATTAACCATCGCTTTTACCTTTTATGAAATTAATTGCGTTCACTTGATAATACCCAAGTATTATTGAAATTCTTAGTGGACGGAATTGAATTATGAATGATTTTTCAGCTGCTGGTGAAGTTGTTGGAGAAATGAAATAGCAGTGCTCGTTCATTTTCATAATTTTATCCATTGAAAAGTAATTTCAATGATAAATTAATTAATTAATTAGTTAATTAAACCTCTGTATTTTGAACTGTTTGATTAATGAATACGTGAATTTATTGATTGATTTTCTGCTCGCGTATCTCGAGACCCTATGCCTTATGGTAATCGACTCACGAGACTCGAACTTCCTGCAATTAACTTTGATGAAGTCTGTCTGTTGCGCTGCTTGGCTGAAAAGTACTCAAGTCCGGTAACATCCTTCCTGTCGTAGTATACCTGCGTCTTTTAATATTTAAGAAAAATATATGAAATATTATGCCGAGTGGAAGGAAAGATGTAGATTAACGATGTACTCGCCGATGGAGAGAGCGGAGAAAATTAATACGATTTCGTTCTTAGTTACTCGGTTGAGGCTACGCCGGCGATAAGCGGACCGGAGGATGAACGCCAGCCCTTATTTTTGATTACACCGATTAATTTACAAGGCAAGGACGTCGTCGCAGCCCCGGAGATGCACAAATTACAACCAGGTCAGAGCAGATTTTTTAATTTTCCGACTCTGAAATAGATTTTCTGGTGCCGACTGTTGTTTATCTGATTGACAGTTTAGTTCAACAGCAGCTCGCGTTTCAGTAAATCTTGTCAAACGACGACGGTGTAAGGTCGTCGTTGTGTCGTTCCCAGATCAGTTTCCAGTATCGTGGGAAAAGAGTCGTTTCGAAGCGAAAACTAGTTTTCACCAGGTCTTAGCGATTTTAAAAATACTAGTTTTTTAATTTCTTATTTCTTTTAAGTATTTAACTTTAATTAACGTAAATATTATCATTTTTTGGTTCAATTATAAAAAAATTTTCCAAGTTTCACGGTCCCGTGAATCGATGTCGATTAGTTGATCATTAGATATTATCAGCATTTTAATTGTTAGCTTGATTGTTAATTTAATTAGAATTAAAGTTGAGTACATTTGGAACTCGGACGTTGATTCCTCTTGCGTCGGTCGGCGTGCTAAGCGTATTTGCAACTAGAGTTAATCAAAATTGAAGATGAATTTATTTAGACTTAGTTTGATGATTGTAGTATTTGATGATATGTTGATTGCACGCCCAGTTGAGTTGAGTTGAGTTTGCAATCAATGGTGATGAATCGTGATCTTAGGCGATGATTAATTGCATTGATCGGCTGCCTGAACGCCAAATTCGTAATTGCTGATTAATGTAACGATTAAACGTAACTGAATTAAGTTAATCGATCTGTTATTAACATCGACACGTATTCATCAAAACAGGTATTTACCCAAGTCGATTCTGTAATTAACCGTCTTAATAGTAATTAGTAACAGTTAAATCGTATATATTTAGTATATACCAGGATAATGTAGTAGTTAAATCAAACGCGATTAAAATTAAGTCTATCGTTAATTATATTAATCCGAGATAATATTTTGGCATTTAGGCGATGAACCGGTGAATCTGCGAGAGGTGCCCTGCTTGGCCATGGACTGGCGCAACGATCCCGCGTGCCAGGATCACTGCGTCGTGACGGCCAGATCGCTGGACCAGTGCTGCGAGCTGAGGAGCGCGGTCGGCAGCGACGTCAGCGAGACTTTGACGCTGGACCTGTGCCTTCAGCAGTTTATGCAGCCCGAGAAGTTGGCCAAAGAAGAAGCCTGGTATTGTCCAAAGTAATGAGAACCGCTTCTTTTTTTCCTTACAAACTTGAATTTCGATGTTTGATTTAATTAGAATTAATTAAAGTTCATTCATTAGTCTTGTGAATGGTAAGGAAGCTCGCCTGATTTTTTTTCTAAATTACTTGGCAATTTACTTTTATTCTCAGGAGTTAAAATTAAAAATTAAATTTGAAATATTTGTATATTTTATTCGTCATTATGATTGTGTACCTGATTATCAATTTCTTAATTAAATTATAAATTAATCGTAAATTAATTAGCATATTTTTAAATATTCTCAATGAACAGTACAGACTGTGGTTAATGAAAATATATTTTTTTAATTATCAAATTAAATTAATGAGCTAAAATAGTATATATATTTATATTCCAGTTGTTTTTTAAAGATAATTAATTATCCTATACTTGTATTTATTATAAATAACTGATATTAAAGTCGTACTATGTTATATAAATCGTATTAGATTAGAAGTATCATTACAAGCTGATTATAACCTTTCTTTTTTCCTCCTCTCCTGGCGCGGTTAGATGTAAAGAACATCGCGAGGCTACCAAACAATTAGCCTTATGGAGGCTACCCGATATCCTGGTGGTGCAGCTGAAGAGATTCTCCTTCAAGAACCTCTTGTGGCGGGATAAAATCGACAAAAAAGTCGACTACCCCTTAAGGTAAAGCCAGACTGTTTGGCCCAACATGTCCTTCCTTGGCCATTAACTCTAATTTAATTTGCAGCCGTCAAGCTGAAATGTCGAAGTTGTTGTCAGGGATGTCATTAGTCATAAACGGCACGGGGTGACGTAACCCGTAGAGCAAGTGGCATTTCGTAATTTCGCAATTTATATTTATATTTTTGTACATTTTTAATTAACCAGATTTGAATTATTGTTATCGATATTTCAACTGTGTTCTGCTCTTGTTAAATTTTGCTAATGTGAGTGTGTATCGGGTTTTTGCCTACATTTCAGGGGTTTGGATTTATCTGCGTACATTCCGCAGCCGGGCGAGCGTGTCAATGCCGTGTACGACCTTTACGCTGTCGTAAACCACTACGGAGGAATTTTAACCGGACATTACACAGCTTTCGCCCGCTGTCCCTCCTTATCTGATGTGTCGCACGACCAGTTGGGTAAGTCTCGGGATAGAAAAGAAGGCGGTCGAATTGAAAACGATGAAAAGGGGAGAAGAGAGAGAGAGAGGTGAATGGAAAGGAGAAGAAGTAAGAAAAAGAAAAGTAAAAGTAAAAGACGAAATGCTGATTAGCTGAGGTGACTGTTGCATTGATATGGACGTTTATTTGCCGGTTTTATGTTAAATTAATGTCTCTTGTTTTTTTTAAAGATCATTATCAAGGTCATAATTAATAAATGTAGTAATAGTTAATTAAATAAATTTAATTGTATTTAAAATTAAATGTTCGTTATTAAATTTCACATTTATCCCAAGTATGCGACGTAATTACCGTGTTTCGATAAAAGAAAAACTTTTGATATTGAAGGCAAATATCGACTTGGTACTTTTACAAAGTATCGATTTAAGTTGGATATCGATAACTTTAATAGTTTTAAATATCGATTTATAATGTATTATCATGTATTAGCTTTTGAACCTGTTTGTAGGAAATATCAATGTGGGTTTACGGGGAGATGATATTATCAGTACGACTATCAGTTGTTAGACATGGCGATTGTCACGTGCCAGTCTAGTTGGTATAGCATCGACTTTGGCGTCATATCGATGACTTCATGAATATAGACTTTAATTAGAATAGTATTGATGCGAATCTTGTCAACTTTTAACCGATCGATTAATTCACGAGTCGAAACTATCTATCTCTCTACCTACCTATCTGTCTCGCTATCTGTGTATCTATCTATCAGTTCATCTATCTGTCTAACTATCTATTTACCTCTGTATCGTATCGCTGTTTTTTATGTCGATCATTAGTTCCCTGTAGCTGGACATCCCTTAACAGCTATCGATGTCAGTATCGATATATTGTCGATATCAGTGTAGTTTCTAGCTGCTCAGGTAGCAATAATTAGTGAGTTGTCATTACTGTCGGAGCGAATTAGGGTCAAATCGATGATTTGATCAATATATGTTTAACCAGAATAGTTCTCAAGTGAATCTTATTATGTTTTTGACAATTAGTATGTCAATCAAGGTGTCGATATTTAAAGCGATAAAGGTATCGATTTTCTTTTATATCGATCATTAATTTGCTGTAGCTTTACATCGCTTAACAGCTATCAATATCAGTATCGATATATTGTTGATATCAGTGTAATTTCTAGCTGGTCGAATGGCAGTAATTAGCGAGTTGTCATTAGTAATCGAATTAGGGCAGAATCGATAACTTCATTAAATACAGGTCTTGTTAAATTTTTACTGTAATTAGAATGACCAAGGGTGTCGATATCAAACTTGTCAGCGAGATCGATCGACTCGCCAACTGAAACTATCGAAAGTGTCGAAGATGTTTCTCGATGTCGGCCATGAAATCCCTGTAGCTTGACATCGTTTAACAGCTGTCGATGTCAGTATCGATATGTATATTTATATGGGCTCGGTATAAAGACACTGCCGGCCATCTTGTTATCTGAAAATCGGTTGGTTATCGACTGTTTTGACTCTTCTGGGGGGAGTAGATTGTCAAGTGACACCCGAGTATCTATCTGCGTCTCATTGGAGCGACATTGTTTACCTTTCAGGGTGGCGCCTTATGGACGATAGCCGTGTGACGGACCTACCTGAGGAGAATGTTGTCTCACCGGCGGCCTATTTGCTCTTTTATCAGCGGCGCAATTTGACGTACACCAACCCCGAGGAACTGGATTGACGTGGACACTTGCCGCGTCTCTTGTCTAGCAGCTGAAGGAATTCTGCGGCGTCTTTCTGACCTCCTTTTTTTCCCCTCCGCCCATAAGTTTCACATTTTTTTCCTTTCTTTAATTATTATAATTATTTTTCCCACCTCGTAAACAGTTGGAGAGGTGAATGAATTACGCAAAATAAAAAAAAAATTGCACTAAAGTTATTTCATTAATTAGTTTATGTAACCCGAATAGATTAACTGACTCGTGTGTAAAATTAGTGGTTAAGTAGGAATGTCAGCGTACAATCGGAAATCAAGTTTTCAGAGTGTTGAACTTAAATAGAGTCTTGCATTCGATCTCTCTTCCGATTGGCTCGGAGACACGACATTCGAGTCGACTTTTAGATTGGCCATCCTTTAAAACTCGATTTGCACGGGAATGGGATAGGTAGGACTGGTAGGAGCCAATCAGAGAGGGGGTAGAATCGAAGGCTATTGACTATCGATTGACTTGTCCATCTCTTCTTTAAACACCTTACTTAAAGTTAATCTAATTATCTTTAATGATATCCGTATAGTAATTTAGTAGTAAATCCGACTAAGTCATGGTCGTCTTCCGTCATATGAAACGGCTATTTGTTAGGGGCTAGCAAAGGGTTGGAAGGCATCGAGGTCGACACAGACACGTGGTTAGCCAATTAATCTGAGTAGGCAGCTCCAGACCCGATTGACCAGCCCCTGTGCAAGCCAAGAATCGCCTTATCTTGACCCTGGTCGTCGCACTTAAGTAAATTGTTATCTTTATTTCAAGTTAATCCGGATACGTTTTGGGCCAGTGTGTTGCTGCTTAGCGCCAAACTTGCTTATTATGACATAATCGGACTTGGTTGGTAACAAGCAGCAACTGGGGCTGGCCGGGAGCATCTGACGGTTTTGATTTCTTTTTATTTTCTTTATCTGTTTGGTTAATCTCTGGTGCGTTTCTCCTTTTTAACTTGGGCGGATCATGGGCTTTTGCTCAATTTCCCTGAAAGGGTCCGTTCCTTCGTGTGTGTATGTTTTTTTTTTTATATTCTTATTATCTATTTTATCATCATTTCTTCTCCGTCTTTTTCTACTTTTTGTTGTTGTTGTTGTTGGATTTTTTCATAATTTTTTTTCCTTTGGTTGATGTTATAGGATCGAGTACGGAAGTAGAATATCCCAGCAACCCGGGTATCTTCCTGCCCTGTAATCCGCACACAAGGAAGGGAAAAACTGCTCCTCCACGTGCCACTATAAGAGTATAGGTAGGTTTTTTTTATGCCCATCTTCAGGGATTTGCCCAGTATCTATCTTGTTTATTGTTGTCGTTTTTTTTAAATATATTTTTATTGTATTTCAATTAAATTTTATCATATAATGTTATGGTATTGTTATTAGAACTGCTAGTGTTATTATCATTACGTAATTGTAATCGCGTTGTAACCGACGTCCAGGGTTTTATGTTATTCCAGTAATTTTTTACATTAATTTAACTGTATTTAAGTTATCAGCCTCACTGTCTTGTTATTATTGTATTATTATCAACTGGAGCTAATAATGATAATAATGAAAACAATGAAGAGCGATTGAGAGTTGGCATCGATTCAGTAGCTGCGATCGACTGAAAACGTGACACGGCTATTTGAAGGGTGGAGGGCGGAGGAATTACCAAAACAATTGTTATTTTTTTTATATTTCCAAAAAAGTCAAGTTTTACGACATTTACACAGGGGCCCTTTTAAGTGTGTGTGTGTGTGTGCGTGTAAAAGGCAAGAGGACTTTTTTGAAAATGTCAAGAGAGAGAGAGAGAGAGAGGCGACCCACCTCATGTATGGGTGCGTGATTTTCAAATTGTTTGTCAATTTTTTCCCCNCTCGTTGCCCTCAATGCAGCTGTGACCTGGGATCCAAACCAATTTGATAGATTCCGTCGAGGTAGCTGAAAGGTATTGTTTGAAAGTTCGTCTCGCGTGTATTGTGTACGAGTCGTTGGCCGTCTTCATAGAGGTGATTGCTTCAACGGCTGCTTGGGCAAGTGATTGTAACTCACATTGAGCTGCAAACATTGAGCAAATGTTGATTGGATTAGATAGCTAGGTTTGAGACCCGGAATCTCGCTGGAGATTCTTAAGGTCAACGGTAACCGTGCGGTGTGTTACCAGAACCCAACCGGTGCCAGAATCCCACTTTCAACTGTCTGGGTCTAACTACCTATCTACCTATATATATATCTATCTATCTATCTAGCTATCTGTCGACCTACTCTGCCTAACTATCCATCTGACCTATCAATCTATCTCTCTGTCTATACCTGCATATCTATCTACCTATATGTCCATCTGTCTTATCTAACCATACATCTGACTATGTACCTATCTAATACCTACCTTTTTACCTATCTATCTATCTTTCTACCATATGTCCATCTATCTACCTAACCATCCGTCTGACCATCTGTGTATCCATCTATCTATCTGTACCTACATATCCGTCTATCTATCTGTACAACTGACTACCTATCTATCTATCTATAATCTGTGTACTATAGTCATATCAGAACCCCAATTTTAACTGTCTAAATCTGTCTATCTATCTATTCATCTATCTATACCTACATATCTGTCTGTCTGTCCATCTATCTGTTTATATAAAACTATCGACCTATCAGTCAATATATCTATCTATAATATCTGTACCTGTAGCATATAAGAACCCCAATCTTAACTGTCTAAATCTGTCTACCTATCTATCTGTCTACCTGTCCATCTGTCTGTTATTTGACTATCTACCCATCAGTCTATCTCTTTATCTATACCTATATATCTCTGCCTATCTGTCCATCTATCTATCTAGCTATCTGTCGACCTACTCTGCCTAACTATCCATCTGACCTATCAATCTATCTCTCTATCTATACCTGCATATCTATCTAACTATATGTCCATCTATCTATCCATCTAACCATACATTTGACCATCCATCTATCTATCTACGTATATATCCGTCTATCTGTCCATCTATCTGTATCTATGTATGTCTGTGTATCTACCTACCTATCTACCTATCTATCTATCTATGATCTATGTATTTATAGCATATTAGCATTCCAATTTTAGCTGTCTAAATCTGTCTATCTATTCATCTATCTATACCTACGTATCGGTCTATCTGTCCATCTGTCTGTTTATATAAGACTATCTACCTATCAATCTAACTATCTATCTATAATATCTGTACCTATAGCATATAAGAACCCCAATCTTAACTGTCTAAATCTATCCAACTATCTGTCTGTCTCCTTGTCCATCTAACTGTTATTTAACTATCTACCTATCAATCTGTCTATCTACCTACACCTGTATCTGTCTATCTGTCCATCTATCTGTTTATATAAAACTTTTTCTATCAATTTAACTATCTATCTATAATCGATGTACTTATATCATATTAGGACCCCAATTTGAACTGTCCAAGTCTATCTATCTATCTCTATATATCTATCGATAAGTGTATCTGTATACCTATCTATCTATCCATCTTATGTAACCTATCTAGGGTGCCTATTCCGGTTGGGTTCTGGGGCCGGTTGGGATTTGATACTTCATACTTACAGTACTTAATATATGATAACCGTCCGTTTTAAAGGGTTACTGGTACATCCCTATGTTAATTAAGATTAATTGGAATTTTTGTGCTATTTATTTAAGATCACTATGTTATTTTTCTATTTTTTCTATTTTCTATATTTTTATCATTGATATTAATTTATACTGAAATAATTATTTCTTATTTACTAATTTATTTATAAATTTATTAAAACGTTTTTTGATTTTAGAAAATTTTCGAAAGTATTTCGTTTTTTAATTTGAATTTTTAAAAATTCCATTCGATTTCGAATTGCGTAATATTTAATTGCTAAGAAAACAAATTATTTGTGATTTAGTTCAATATCAGGCGAGTTTATTGCTAAAGCCCCGTGTTAATTAACGTTACTAATTGAATCGGTAATATTACGTAATACATCTAAGTAAGTTGGCTAATTACCCTCCTCGTAATGTAATCGCTTGTTGATTAACCATAGATGACTTCCTAGTATATCTTTAATTTAACTTAACGAGTTGAAGTATAACCCTTTAAATGACGGCATAATCTCCATTTGATTCTATTCTTAATTCGTCGATGCGTGTTAACTGAATCGCACTTAAAAGTTTTACTCTTTAAGAGACAATGGGGATTAACAGTAGAGTTGACATCACGAGATGGCGCTGCGCTCGCTCTTGCTGCGGATATGAATAATAGAGCTGAATAAGTGAGTGACACATTCTCTGCTGCTCGGAAAAATGACATGTAATGAATCCTATTGATTGTGTGACTCAACTTGAACCCCGCCAGTGGCTTTTGTGTGTGTGTGACCCAACAACCAAAGGGACTTTGAAAAACCAGTCGTGGGTTGATGAAAAAGTTTAACCGGGGCAGTTTCTAATACAATATAATAATATGCGATGTTATAAAATATTCTCCACACAGTCCGCTTGATGGAATGAACTTTCCCACCGAGTTTCCACTGAACCGGGGGAGAACCTGAGTTGGCGCGAAACTGCATGCGATTTCCGAGAAATTTGAAGCAGCACGCGATTATGACGTCATCAAAACGTAGGAGGCCACACACGCAACAGCCAACCAATCACCTGCTCTCTTTCAGTTTATAGAAATTTTCCCACTCTTCACCTACACTTCAATAAATCCGAAGGCCTCTCTTAATTTTTTTAAAAATAGAAATCCCTAACCCAGTTGCCTTGAAGATTTCATCCGGACCCACTGTCCCCGCTATAACGGACAGTTTTCCTGACTCGGCTAATTGTAATTAGCGCGTGCAAATTTTCCCAGTTACATAATTTGGTGAGGACGATTAGCCAGAATTTTTTTCGAAATTTTAGCGGTGAAAGAAGGGGTGCTTGTGATGTCCGTTATAGCGAAACTTTTTAAAAATTGGAAATTCCTAATTTAAAGTTATAGGGATACTGTTCGGAGCTAGTAACAGTTAAGTAAATAGGAGTTAATTTACACTGATTTGGAATTTTTAACTGCTAAGTAAAGACTGGAACTAGTGTCCGTTATACTGAATCAATGGAGAATCCACTTTATAAATATTAAATATAATCCTATATACTTCAAATTCCTAGAATGCACACTAATAGGCCCATAGTATTTTCAGGATTTTCTTTGGATTTTTCAGGTTGTAATGAAGAATAAGTCTAGTGTCCGTTATGGTGAAACGCTCTTAAGCAAAATTAGCACGCCGGTTAAAAATTTTGCAGGATCTTTTTATGAAGATGATAGGGAAAGTATTGTGGTAGTTTAAAGTTTTTTAAAGGTTTTCTAGGTCTGTACAATCGGTTGTTGTCGGTGTCCGTTATAGTGAAGCGCCGAAGAAGGCGTCAAGCAGTCAAGGTATAAATCGGGCCACTTGTAGTCGGTGAACTTCAGTGTGCTGGCCCACGTGGACGCGCCAACATCTCGTGGTCGACAATGTTGCTAACCGCATTGACTTAGAAATCCCGACATTTCGTCAGCTTTGATTTCAGTCTGGAGAAACATTTAAGCCAATCAAAAATTGAACAGGAATTTCTGTTGTCAAAAAATTCTATTGGTCCGTTGTGAATGTTGACCGGTGCTGATTGTTTTTTGTGTCATGGCCGTTAATTATTCGTACGGCCTTCGATTACATTTTATACTCAACGTGACAGTATTTGTGTTGTTGTTGATGTCGCGACGCGCCTGCAGTTCAGCGGCGACAGCGCGCGACAAGGATCGTGTCGTCTTGGAAGATGTCGACTTTTACGAACCTTCCTCGGAGCAACTAACTCAGTTCAGGCAGTTGATTCTCGATGCTCTCGGGCTCAAAACAGTTCCCGATATTTCAAAGGTAAGCATTTTCCCTAGTTCCTGTTGGTAGTTATGTTGTAGTTCTGTTGTAGTTGTAGTTTGTGTAGATGTGCTGCATAGGTCTGTAATGTTGTTGTAGTGAATTGTAGTTCTATTCTAGCTATGTTGTAGTTCTGTTGTAGTTTGGTCTGTTGTAGTTCTGCTGAATTGCTATAGCTGTGTTGCAGTTGTAGTTTGTAGATGTGCTGTATAGATATGTGATTTTGTTGTAGGGAATTGTAGTTCTGTTGTAAGTTGTAGTTGTAATATGACGTAATTCTATCGGTGCTTTCTTGAAGCTGTGTTGTAGTTTAGTCTGTTGTAGTTCTGCTGAATTGTTGCCTGTTGTAGCTATATTGTAGCTATGTGGTAGCTATGTTGTATTTGTAGTCTGTGTATATGCGCTGTATAGATCTGTAATTGCTGTATTTGCTCTAGTGAATTGTAGCTCTGTTGTAGTTCTGTTGTAGTTCTGTTGTAGTTGTTTGTTGTAGTTAAGTCTGTTGTAGTTTTATTGAATAGCTCAGTTGTAGTATGTTGTATTTCTACGAGTTCTATCGTAATTGTGGCCTGTTATAGTTTGTTGTAGTGTGGTTGTTGTTAAAAGTCTGTTGTAGCTTTGTTGATGGCTCAGTTGTAGTTATGTAATTGTGTTGGTAGTGCAGTTGTTACTCTGTTGAGAGTTCAGTTGTAGTTCTCTTATAGTTCGGTATAGTCTGCTGTAAGTCTTGTTGCAGATGTATCGCAGAGCTGTTGTAGTTCTGTTGTAGTCTGTTGTAGTTTCATATACTTCTGTCGGTAGAGCAGTTGTAGTCCGTTATAGTCTGTTGGTAGTTCAGTTTTGATGTATTTCTACTGGTATTGCAGTTGTAGTCTGTTGTAGTGCTGTTACTAGGTCAGTTGCAGCTCGCATAGTTCGTTCAATACGAATTCAAAGTAAATTTTTTTTCCTAAAAATTTAGATGAACGTCAGCAGCGACGAGTTCCAGCGAATGCACAGAGTCTACGAAGAGCGACTGGAACTGAATCGAAGAAGTCGAAACACCGACGAAGATGTCGAAATCGACGAACAGAAAATCTCAATTCATTCTTACAGTAAGTTCCAACCAGTTCTTTCACCTATACAACCAATCAACTATTATCTCCATCACTTGTTAAGTCTTATTAGATTAAGTTAATTCTGTCAATGGGTGAATTTAACTTCGATCTAATCAAATATGCTAATCTGGTTAAACTCAACATGGGGAAATATCACACTGTTTGATTCGGCGGACCGAACAAGGAAAGAAATCATACTTTGTAATTCGTAGGCGCAGGTGACAGATGGGTAGCTAGATAGACAGGTGAAACAAGATGAGGATAAGTCGACAATTCTCAGTCGAACCAAGATTCACGGCTTCTATCAACCTAGTTACAGATCTATGAATCTTAATATAGCCGTTCTATAAATGACCATAGGAGTCACTATTAGTTTCTCCCAAAATAAAGAAACAAAAAAATCTGTTCAAAAGGGGAGATGGAGAAAAGAAACCTCGTGACTAAGTCGTTGTTGGCAATGTGGACGTTAATTTGGGACAGCCGGGCAGAGATTCCAGGCATTCCGAGAGGCAGTTGTAGCTTTTTCCAGCACCTAATCTGGCCAAGTCCAGTCGCACTTGGGGTCGTTGCTATGGAAACAAAATATTTACTCTTTTCAAAACGCTCAGCTTCCGGCGCCGCTTTATATACCCTCTCTCTCTCTCTCTCTCTCTCTCTCTCTCGTATTCCGCTTTTAAACATTAATTTTAATTTCACATTCAAATTGATGATTTATTGTTAATTTACTGTTAATTTATTAGTGATGATAATTATGAATCAGTAGGAAGAATTTACTGTTTTTGGGGCGTCTTCTTCGTCTTTCCTCTTAATCACTTTCGTCTCACGCTTTCTGAAAGTGTAAATTTGATTTGATTGTTATCAGGAAAGTCAACAAAAGAGCTCAGCGGGAAAACCAGCGGGGAAATACGGGGTCCACCACCTTCTAATTTAGCCTCAATTAACCTATTTTTAATAGAGAATACTCTCAGTTAGGGTGCGATCTATTATTGTTTTTTTGAAATTGTGTTGGTGTGATTTCACTCTCTTAACGTTGTTCCTGTTTTTTTTATAACATTAATTAACTTAAATTCAGTTTCGTTTTAGAATTGCCTTTTGGTTTTTAAGTTACGGTTTTTAATTTTGTAAAATTGGAATAGTTGATTTGAAATATCGAGGTTAACATAGTTCATTACAAGTGAGAATTCTTATTCTATTTATCTATCTATCTATATCTGTTTGTATGTTGGTCTGTCTATCTATTGATGTATCTTCTTATCCATCGATCTATCCATCTTTTGATCTATCTACCTATCTGGTTATCTATGATAGTATCTATCTATGTCCATCTATTGATCTATCTATCTAACAACCTATAGGTCTATCTATCTGTTGGTCTATCTATCTATCTATCTGTCTAACTACCTTATCTATCTATATGTCCGTCTACCTACTATCTGTTTATCTATCTACCTGTCTACCTATCTATATGTCTATCATATCTGTAGCAAATTCCTTATTGTCATTGGTCAACGTATATTACATTATACTAATACAAGGCTAATTCAATTTAAATTTAAATGTGTTATTTAATTATATCGATGATGTTGTTTTCTAGTTTTTTAAAAATATATCATTTGAATATTTTCTGTTAGGTATCATAAATTCCCGGTCAAAGGAGAGCAGTCGATCCGATGCCGGCGGCGAGAAACGTGACCGGCATAGCGACACGCGCTGGTCGCTGCGCTACCAGTCGCCCTCGTTTTTCCCCGTGGCCAAATCAGCGGTATCTCAGCTGCGTTTGCGCTGGCTGCGCCAGGGTCACGCGACGCGGCACCACGCGTCGCTACTGCGCGACGACGTCATCCTGTCGCTGCGTTGGAGCGGCCGGGAGGCCAACACTGTGATAGACGCGCGTCAACTTGTCGCGCAGTGGCGACACAACGCCAGCGCCGAGATGGTCATCCACCTGGGCGACGCGCTGTCGCAGCTACCTTCCAACACCAGCGACCTTGAACTCAAGGTCTCGTGTCAAGGTCACTTTTGTCAGGTGCTCGGCGACGCCCAATTGAGCGTCGCCGATATCGAGGTATGGCAACCGACGGCGGCGACGGAGACGGAGAACCGGTCGCGGCTGAAACGCGCCCACCGGCTCGAGGACATCTTCAAACCCAAGCGTGGTCGCACCGACTGCGACAAGCGCGACAAGAAGAAACGCTGCTGTCGCCAGTCGCTCAAGATCAACTTTCGCAACCTGGAGGGATTCGAGTGGATCGTTTCGCCCAAGGTGGCCGAGCTGTACATGTGCAAGGGCAAGTGCCAGTACCTCTACAACCCAGCCCATAACCACGCTCTCTTCCAGGGTTTCCTCCACACGAAGAAACTGGCACCCAAACTGTGCTGTACGCCTTCCAAACTCGACGGCTTGGAGATCCTCCACCTGCGGGACGACGACCCTTCCAAACTGGCCGTCGCCCGTTGGGAAAACGCCATCGTCACCGAGTGCGCATGCGCTTAACCCCCCACCCCCAGAAAATACGAATAAATTGGGGAAATAGTGCGAGACGCTACCGCTAGATGGCGCTAACCCTTACCCGCCGCCATCTTGTTCCCTTATCCGCGGAAAACTGCACCATACATCTCCTTTTGTATCAAGAATCGACTGATGATAGTCAGGATTCCTCATCAATTCCTTTTTCCCAACTTGCTATTTGGAAAACCCGACATTTCCGTGTGAAGCCCGCGCCCTCAACTCTGTATCCTACAGCCGCCATCTTGTTCCCTATGCGAGCGTGGCAGTACCAGTCTCGCGTGTTGTGCTATACCATCTCTATTCCCATCCAAAACTGATCGCCATTTGGGGATAACTGATTTAGGCAATCTGAGTGTTCCGATTTGAAATGGGCGGGTTAAACATGGCGGCCGCGCGGGCTGCGTCGTAGTTGTCAAAATCGCTCACCAGAGGGCACTGTATTCCTGGGGAAGAGTCTCTGTCGTTCGTTTTTAGGGGGAAAGGGGGTGAATAACGATTTGTCTGAGATGTTCACCCTTTTCTATTAAAAAAAAAATCTAATTTTGTGTTTCTCTAAATCGTAATACGGGAACTCGTCTTTTTCTTGGTGATCACAAATTAAGAATATTTTTTAAATGAATTTTTCAAAACAAGAGGAAAGAAAAAGCATATCACTGATTTGAGGAAGGTCGAAAATGATGTACATACTCTTTAAATGTTTCTAATTCAATTCCAATTCATATTTTTCTAAGACAAACTTTTTCGTCGTTTCACCTCAGGCCGCGTTACTAGTCGTTTAACAGAAATTTCAACAACAAAAAGAATTGTAAAAAAATTTTCACCAAAAAATTAAAAAAATAGAAAAAAATTTCCGCCCAATCGTTATATTTTTTAAAAAATTAATTTTGAAATTCAAGAGCCAATCGCATATTTTGAATCTCTCTTGGTCCCATTTTGTTTTTTCTTTTAAAAAAGGAATTTTTATAATCACCGAGTTTAGATATTAACTTTTCGCCGGCCATTTCCCTGTATTTTGTACATTCGTGTCCGTTTGATTTCAAGGTGTTGAATCTGTACAGTGTAGACTGTTTAATTTATTGACAAACCAAATGAATACAATTGAGTAAAAACACGATCACGTTGAATTGATTTCTAAAACTAAGCTATCCGAGACGGGAAAAGGTCGAGTCAGCAAACTCGTCGCCCTAAATTTCGGGCAGTTAATACGCAAACGTGCGTTATATTTCCATAATTAATTTGATCTCTTGTATCTTGAATGGATGCAATCAGATTGGAATAAAACTGGAATAGTTTAAAGTCGGAATTGATATGCAATTGACCAATTGCAATACGACATTTTCATAACCAACCGAATCATTCGTTTATGAAATACAACTTTGGNCCCCCCCCCCCCCCTTGTACGGTTGACCGTCCAACCGTTTTGCTTCATGTCGGTTTTTACCTCCAAAAAATTCCCCGGCCTTTATTATCCGTTTTGAAGAAGAAAAAAAATTACTCTTATTATAAACAAATGACTCTAGATGACAGCCAGATTCTTTTTCTATCTTCCTGTTTATTTATATAATTAATTTTAATTTTTATATTAATGTATTAGTATCAGAATAATGAATCGTTCATATAGAAAGGAAAGTAGAAATTGAAACTATGCGGAATTCCCGATAAGCGCTCCTGCTTTGTTACGTAACTGGGTTCGTTTTGTTGATTTATTTATTGACTTGAAAAAGGCTGAAACAAGAACGGCGCGGGGGAATTTGAATCGTAGAAAAGCGACACGCGTGCCCAATCGCTGAATGAACCGCAACCGGATGGATAGATGAATGGATGGATGGAGTTAGACAGAAAGATAGGGATGTAGATATATAGGACGCAGATTAGCAGATAGATAGGTTAAATAGATGGGTAGGTAGATAGATAGACGTGGGATGAAGAAACAATGGCCGCAGAGCAAGTATGTAGCTACTGGAAATTCTTTCCGCGTAAAACGTTCTTTCAGTTGGTTCTTCTTTCGGAGGTGAAACTCCTGTGCGATGGATGGATGGATGGATGGATGGATGGAGTTAGACAGAAAGATAGGGACATAGAAATATAGGACGCAGATTAGCAGATAGATGGGTTAGATAGACAGATATATAGATTGATAAATAGATAGAGAGATAGATAGATAGAGAGATAGATAGATAGATAGATAGATAGACAGATAAATAGACATAGATAGATAGATAGGTAGATAGATAGATAGACATAGACAGATTGATAGATAGACAGACAAATAGACAGATAGATAGATAGATAGATAGATTTTTTTATCGCATTGCCAATTAAGCGATTCATTAATTGCTTTTTTCTAGTAATTAATTAAAATACCTTATTTATTACGTATTCTAAACGATAACTACGTGATAGTTATTTATTTTATTATTCAGAACAGATTGGCTCCTTTTTTTGGGACAGTTGCGAGCCCCCTTTTTCCATAGAATTATAATTATTTTATTTTAAAATATTTTTAAAAAATATTATTACTCTTGAACAAAAAAGGAAAGAAAGGTTCTCTTATTAGTCTTGAAACAAGCAAGCCGGGACAAGCCGGACATCCGTGATGGAATTGTCTTTGGGACACGCCGCAGAACCGTTACTATACAACAGATCTCTCTATCTATCTATCTATACTGTCTATCTCTCCATCTATATATCTATCTATCTATGTATCTATCTATCTATCTATCTATCTATCTATCTATCTATCTATACTATCTATCTCTCCATCTATATATCTATCTATCTATGTATCTATCTATCTATCTACCTATACTATCTATCTATACTATCTATCTCTCCATCTATCTATCTAGCTATCTAGCTATCTATCTATCTATCTATCTATCTATGTATCTATGTATGTATCTATCTATCTATACTATCTATACTATCTATCTCTCCATCTATCTATCTAGCTATCTAGCTATCTATCTATCTATCTATCTATCTATGTATCTATGTATGTATCTGTCTATCTATCTATCTATACTATCTATATTATCTGTCTCTCCATCTATATATGTATCTATCAATCAATCAATCAATCTATCTATCTATATATCTATCTGTCTATCTATATATATATTTATCTAAATGTCTCTTCATCCATCCATCTATCTATCTATCTATTTATCCAAAATCTATGTACTTGTAGCATATCAGAACCCCAATTTTAAGTGCCTAAATCTACCTACCTATCTATCTTTCTATCTATCTATCTATCTATCTATCTATCTATCTATCTATAATCTATGTACTTATAGCATATCAGAACCCCAATTTTAGCTGTCTAAATCTACCTATCTATCTACCTATCTATCTATCTGTCTGTCTATAATCTGTGTACTTATAGCATATCAGAACCCCAACTGTAACTGTCTAGATCTATCTACCTATCTATCTATCTTTCTATCCATGTATCTATCTATACCTATATAGATAGTCAACTAGTCTCTCCTGTCTATCTATCTATCTATCTGTCTAAGTAATAAGGATAAAAAGCGGATATTGTGATTAAAATTGATTCAAATTTGGCGCCATCCGCCATTTTGCTTGCCATTTTCATTCTTTTAAGCGATTGCAAACTCAAGTCAGTTCAAGTTACGACATCCAGATTACATCACGCATAATGTAATCAAATTAAATCTTAAATAGAGACAATTAAGCTACCTAAGTTTACACGAGAGGTTTGATCAAAGTCCAGTAAAAGTCTCGCTAATCGCTATTACACTAATCAAATTACTATTAACTTAAATGTGATAAGAAGGAAGAGTTCAGTATATGTAAACACACGTCATTAGAGCGGAGTTTTCTTGTCTCTCTCGATATTCACCGTCTTTTTATCGACGGTGATCTTGCGACCTCCTGGGGCTGTGACAACAGATGCGTGCTGTTGTTACAATCTATTCCAACAGTTCCAGTTTATGGCTTTTATCTTTAACACTTTTCGCCGGATAGCAATACAAATTTACACGTCGATTCTACTATGAATGAGTTATCTATCGTCAAATTTTCAGCCATTTTGAGTCATAACTTTAGTCAGAATTAAATGTTGAAATGAACCCAACTACTGGGGGGGAACAAGACTGTACACAACACGTTTTCATTCTTTCGTAAAATTAAATTTAAAAAAATAAAAATTATTTTTTTTTAAAAAAGGGACAAGAAATGGACCAGTGCCCATACGCGGGAATCCCCGACTTCCGTGGTGGCGCGGGATTCCCGCGAAACCGAGTAGTCACGAACTACCTTCAGGGCCCGGCTTCTTTTCTATTTCAACATTTCAACAATTCCAACTTTTTAAAAGAAAGATGATAATCCCATTTAAATTATGTTTAATAGCGATGGTCAATGTCGTGTATATATAAAACTCGTCCAACAAATAAAGTCTCCTTCTTCATGTTAACATTCAGAATGGAACAATCCTCGAGGCTCTTCGGTTATCTACCTCTCTCTATCTCTATCTATCTCTATCTATATCTCTTGTAGTCCTTAAAATCGGCCGCCCCCGCCCTCCATTCTTGAGAACAAGGATGACGTCATCAGTTTTTTCCCCAAGGTGCGGTGACGTCATTGATGAAAGTCTTGATTCTATTTTTACTTTGTTGTATTACAAGTATGAATCGATTGTTCTCTTCCCGATATGATGTAATTCAATTTTTCTTTATGTTGATAATGGAGAATGATTTGTGAGACTGTTAACGGAAGTTTTTCCTTGATGAAAAATCGCCTAATTATCCGATAGCAACGAAATTTTCAGGACTTGGTTAAAATGTAATTTTAAATTTTTTAAAAAAAATTTCATAATTTTTGAAACATAATTTAGTCCAGAAAACGTGTCCGTTCTAGTGAAGCAACATTAATTAATGGTATTTTTGATATTATTTTTATTGTCGAAACAATAATAGAATTCGTAAATTCTGTTAAGCTTAATGTTGCTTTTTAATTAATATAAACTTTTATTATGACTAACTTTTATCATAAGAATGTCCGGATTACCTTGAGAGAGTTACACAAGCGGTTTTTCATTAATATAAAATCGCCTAATTATCCGATAGCATTGTAATTAACACGTCTTAATTACAACAACATAAGGGATTTTTTTTAATTTTTACAGAATTTTTAGAGCATTATTTAATCTGACACTGGTGTCCGTACTACTGAAGTAGTCTTAAACTAATGTATTTTGATTATATCTTATTCTGGTTGATGTAAATTTTGCATATTTTAAATTGTCTCCTAAAATAACTTCTCCTTTTTAATCTTTACAAAAACCCATAACTTGTTATGTCATTTGCAAATTCTTACGTAATTTACCGGCCTCGGTTTTTTGCTGACAAAAACGACAAACCAACTAAAATATTTTTGAAATTGTAATGTACCTGGGAAAAAAACAGAAACGCAGGTTGATCTACAATCAAACTTTTGATCCAAATTCAGTCAAATAAGAATTTAAAACCAATTTACATAGATAGGTAGATAGTTAAACAGATAGATAGATAGATAGATAGTTAGATAGTTAGATAGATAGATGGATACATAGATAGATAGATAGATAGATAGATAGATAGGTAGATAGATAGATAACATAGATCTAGACAGACAGACAGATATATAGATAGATAGATACATAGATACATAGATCTAGACAGACAGAAAGATAGACAGATAGATAGACAGATAGACAGATAGCAGGATAGTCAGATAGATAGATAGATAGATAGATAGATAGATAGATAGATAGATAGATAGATAGATAGACAGATAGCAGGATAGTCAGATAGATAGATAGATAGATAGATAAATAGATAGATAGATAGATAAATAGGTAGATGGATAGACAGATATATATACAGACGGACGTATTAAACATTAATTATTATATCAATCACCATCATATAGACAAGTCATTAACGCGAAATTAAATTGAAGCTTAAATTACTATATTCTTTTGTTTTTCCCAGCTTATAATATAATAACTTAACAGTTACCCGATGGTGAATTTGGGTTCCTTGCCAAAAACCGCGCTCATTTTAATAGCATTTGCATGGCGCAGCGCGGTTTTCCCCTGACTGCAAAATCGGGTAATTCTTCAATAACCACAAATTTCAGTGTTTCGCACTTGAATTACCAAAATGTAAATGCTTCTGCAAAATTTTCCCGCCATTAGATCGCCTTATAAAACTTAATTAACACAGTGCCCCTTTTCAATAAGACTTTAACAATAAAGTTAATTGTGTAATCGATTCTAATTAGGGTAACGAGATTAAAGTGACAACTGGAAGCTGAGTTGACTCGTTAGAATTTAGTGGAGACTTACCATGGCCATCTATGGTGTCATTATGACTCAATGACTCACCATGACTCAATGACTCACCATGACTCAATGACTCATCTTGACTCAATGACTCACCATGACTCAGTGACTCACCATGGCCATCTATGGCGTCATAATGACAAAATGACTCACCATGACTCAATGACTCGCCATGACTCAATGACTCATCATGACTCAATGACTCATCATGACTCAATGACTCACAATGACTCAATTGCGTTATCGGACTACGTACCTATGTGTCATATATGAGTCAACTCGGCATTTGACGCTCTTTTCAGTGGCGATCGACTCGATCGTGTACAGTTCTGAATGGTAGGAAATTATGGATCCTTGTAACTTTAGAATTTTATTCTGGCAAAACTTACGGCCCGATTTCAATAAAATTTTACCAGTGTGTACAGTATTGTCTGTTCTATACTTAGTATTTTTTTGGACGTGATATCTTTGTGAACTTGGAAGCTATAAGCGATCAACTTATCCCTGGTTAAGAACCCTCTTCTTTGTTGTTCCAGACTGTGTACGAAGAGTCCGCTGTTGAGGGGTTTCCACCGTTAATGAACTCGTCAAGCGCCCAGAATGAATTGTTCCATAAAGTCTTGTGGAGTAAATCTAGTCGTTATCTTTTCCACATCTGGACAAGTGAAAGGAGCTCGGTTCTTCCCCGATTCCCCATGGAATCTTTATTTGTTTACCCTTTTTTTATTTTTTTTTTCAAGAAGTTTTTTATTTTAAAGTATTTGCTTAAATTTGAAAATCTTTCAATATTTTTAGTATTTATCTATTTAAACCATTGCATTTTTTATTATTTGATTTACTTCAAATTTGAATATATTTGATTAAAGTTTAAATGTATATTTGTTTATATGTATAAAAAAAGACAGAAGTGAAGTTTATCCGGGTTCCTCTTTATTCTGTGTACGCGTCTTTTACTCTGAAATTATGGGCATCTCGGGTAGAAAAGCCCCCGATCTCGTATCACACTGTGACGGCCGCAAATTATAACCGCTGTATTCAAAAAAGGCGTTGTGAATAATAAAATCTTTTATTCTTGTAATTCCGTTCTGTGTTAGTGTTTGTTTTCTCCCTGTACTCGTTTCTTCAACATCTTCTTTACTTAAGTGTTCTTTTTTTGTAATTTTGAGTCAAGCTTGGACGTGGTATGAAGAAACAATGGCCGCGGAGCAAGTATGTAGCTACTGGAAATTCTTTCCGCGGAAGACGTTCTTTCAGTTGGTTCTTCTTTCGCAGGTGAAATTCCTGTGTTATGGATAGGTGGATAGGTGGATGGATGGATAGATAGATAGATAGATAGATAGATAGATAGATAGATAGATAGATAGATAGATAGATAGATAGATAGATAGACAGGTAGATAGGTAGATAGATAGGTAAGGTAGACAGATAGATAGATGGGTAGATGGATGGATGGATGGGTGGATGGATAGATAAACAGATAGACAGATAGGCAGATGGACAGATAGACAGATAGACAGATGGACAGATATATAGACAGGTAGATAGATAGGTAAGATAGATAGGTAGATAGATAGATAGACAGATAGATAGACAGGTAGATACATAGGTAAGATACATAGGTAGATAGGTAGATAGATAGATAGATAGACCGGTAGATAGGCAGATAGATAGATAGATAGATAGATAGACAGGTAAATAGATAGATATATAGACAGGTAGATAGATAGGTAAGATAGATAGGTACATAGATAGGTGGATAGATAGATAGATAGGTAGACAGATAGATAGACATGTAGATAGATAGATAGACGAGTAGGTAGGTAGATAGGTAAATAGGTTAGGCAGATAGATAGAAATATAGATAAAGACCAAAAGACGTGTTGTTTATAAATGCTATGGTCAGCATCACCCAATATCGATGACGTTCATTTGTTTTCCTTTCCAAATGTTTCCTTTGTGATACTCCAAACATTCTACTGTAAACTTTAATTAACCACATATTATTTAACTTTATCTGTTACATTTATATCTGAAATACACAGAGATGACCATAAAGTAAGAATCTTTAGAGATTCTCGTAAAACTTATTATGCTTTGGAAATAATCGCATACGGTATCAGTGAATCTCAAGTGACTCAATTTGGAAGATCCATACAATCAATTAGCCAAGATTCCCAAAGATTCCTAGTCCATTCTCAATGATTCCCTTGAAAGATTCTGGCTCCATAAGAACCAAATTAGACAAGATTCCTAGTCCATCCTCGGTGATTCCTCAGCGAATGATTCCCAGAATTATCAGTGATTCACTCGAACCGATATGAATGACTCTCTCTTGAACGTAACGGATATATGATTCACAAACCATTCCTTATAGGAATCTTTTTATGAATCTTAAAGTGATTCCTATAAGATTCTTAAAAGACTCACATAATGAATAAGCTGTAATTACTGAGTCCTAATGAATCTATAGATGACTCATTTAGAAAACTATTATGAAGATTCTTATAATTAACTCGGAATGATTCTCAATGAGTCATGCTCCGTAGACAAGAAGAATTCTTCTTAAAGGACTCCATTTTCATACGATTCTTAATTAAGTATAAATGAATCTTATAAAGACAGATGACTCAATCAATGAGTCATTAGTTCAACTACGAAAATCCTGCAGATTCCCCAAATGATTCTCAGGGTGGGTCTTTTATGATTCTTATGAATTCTCATTGATGTTATAAGAATCAGAAAAGATTCCTTAACTAAAACAGTTTATAGAACGATTCCCACTCTCATGATGATTCTTATAACAGTGAATCATACGTAATTCTTTGGGAATCCTTCGTAATTACACGGAGATTCTCAAAGATCCTCGACAGATCATAGTCTAATAGACATGAACGATTTTCCCAGGATGACTCACTACCTTTGAAGCGATTCTTACTGATGATTCTCGAACGAATCCCAATGAGTCTTGTCCATTTTCAGTTCACTAATCATTCAGGCATTGACTCGTCACTGATTCATTCATCAAACTTTAGTTGAGTAGATTCCCACAAGATTCTCAATGATGATTCTTAATTCAGTCAATGACTCATTCCTAAACCTATAGGATTCTTCTTCGTTATTACATCAAAATTCTCAACAATCCTCCACTCAGCGATTCTTAACGTCTAATGATCTAGGTAGATAGCTGGATAGATAGATAGATAGATAGTTAGATAGACAGACAGACAGACAGACAGACAGATAGATAGATAGATAGATAGATAGATAGATACATAGATAGATAGATAGATAGATAGATAAATAGATAGATAGATATAGATAGATAGATAGATAGACCGATAGATAGATAGATAGATAGATAGATAGATAGATGGATATAGATAGATAGAAAGGATAGACAGAAAGACAGACAGATAGATAGATGGGTAGGTAGGTAGGTAGAGAGATAGACAGGTTGATATCTAATGTAGGTAGGCATAGGTAGGTAACCTAAAGATAGGTAGATAGATGGACAGATAGATAGATAGATAGACAGACGGAGAGGAAAGACTCTTGCAGGATGACTCACATTGGGCGCCCTTGGTGGAGGGAGGTTCAATCTGAGTGTTTTCCCTAAAGACAACAGACGGTGCGGTGGCTGTGCGGGGATAGCGTGAGTCACGCTGCCTGTGTAAGCGGCCGGTGCTCTTGAAAGCCGCTGTCTCGTGAATGTCCAAAGCGGCGACCGTCTTGTGTAAACTCGTACGTCGACAATGCGGCTGCACTGGCCCATCTCGCACTCACATCTCGCCCTTTGCCCAACCTTCATCCCCACTGGCACCAGCTCTTCCGCCCTCCTCAGTTCTTTTTCTATTTTCTATTTTCTGTTTTCTATTTCTGATTTTCAGTTCCTACATTACTGTATTATCGTATTGTTCGTTTGTAGGGTCTAGAGCCAAAAAAGAATGTCATGAATGGTTCGGAATTATGGATCAACTTTGAGAATTAATTCTGGCAAAACTAATGAACTGATTTCACCGAAACTTTACCAGTGTCTTAAGTACCCCTAGGTCTCTACCGGGTATTTTTTGGGTGGCTATATCTTTGAAAGTGTGCGAGCTATAAGCAATCAACTTTCCCTTTTTAATTAATCTAGACTTTCCTTAACTATGTTATTTTTTACGGTTTTTAATAATCACTTGATATTAATTCAGCTTAATTTATCAATAGCGAAAGAAGGAAATAAAAGATAACAATTAGATAATTATTAGTATTGAATATTAGTAACCGAATTCAATCAACTAGTTGATAAAGAGTAATGGAAAGACTAGAAAAGGGTTTTCCGCATTGTGTAATAAAACGGTGAATGTGAGACGTAATTGCTATTGAGTATTGTATGTCCTTGTATGGGTAAATAAAAGGGGAGCATTTGAACTGTAAAGTCGTGCTGTTGGCTGATATCACGCGTTATTTCCAAAGAATGAAGTCATTCGGTCACGACCTCGCCCTTCACTCGTCGCTGTATATTGGGTCAAGGCACTCTCTCTCTCTCTCTCTTTCTGTGCTGGAGCAACTTGCAGCAAACTACCGGGTTATTTTACCCTCACCGTTAATAGAGTTGGCCGCTTTCACTGCTGTGGGATATCTTTGGATAGAGATTCAATGATGACTCATCAATGATTCATCAACGACTCATCAGTGAATCCTTAGTACTCGCCAATAACTTGTCCATAATTCATCCATGAGTCTTCAAAAGCTCATTCGTGATTCGTCAATGACTCATCAATGAATCATTAACGATTCGTTGATGACTCGTCAGTTACTCTTAAATGGACTTGTCAATAACTCATCCATGATTCGTCAATGACTCACTTGATGGCATGCTTGTTAGATTCACTGATGACTCATTAGTCACTCGTCAGTGACTTCAATAATTCATCCATGATTCTTCAATGACTCATCAGTACTCATCCATGATTCATCAATGACTCACTGGATTGCATGCTTGTTAGTTTCACTGATGACTCATCAGTCACTCATCAATGACTTCAATAATGTATTCATGATTGTTCAATGACTCATTAATGACTCGTCAGTAATTCATCCATGATTCATCAATGACGCACTTGATGGCATGCTTGTTAGACTCACTGATGACTCATCAGCTACTCGTCAATCTTGAGGAACTCGTCAGCAACTCACCGATGATTCGTCAATAACTCATCCATGACTCATCAACGATTCATTAAATATGGTTGCTAGACTAACAGGTGACTCAACAGTTATTCATCAATCACTCGTCAATAATTCATCCATGATTCTTCAGCAACTCATTTATGATTCGTCAATGACTCATGAATAACTCGTCCATGACTCGTTAATCACTCAACAAACAAACGAATATTGAATGACTCAACTGATGATACGGTAGTTGGATTTGGATATTAGTGGTAGATACTGAATGCCTTAAAGATGATTCAGTATGATCCACACAGCTGATTCTATAGTAAAATCACGAGTCCCATGAAGATTCATTAGTTATTTTTACAAGCAGACACATATACTGAATGATTCAAAAATGACTCAACGCATAACTGGGAATTAAAGAAAAGATCCTCCAAGGATTCAGTTAACAGACCAGAAGTTTTAGATGATTCACATATAGATCCCCTGAAAGAATCTTCAGCGGTTCAGGAATCACACTAAGATATTGCATGACGCACAGATTACACCAATGACTCAATTCAACTCTTCAAAAATCCTTACCGACTTCAATAGATAGAAAAATATTCGATGATTCACAGAAGAATCCCTGGATTTGTGAATCCTAGAAAGATTCCTTACTGACCTTACGAAACTGAGTACATACTGAACTGCACAACGAATGCAACTTCACCACACTTGTTTTACACTGAATTGCAAGTTCCGAAAACAGATGGACGAATGTTTGAATGAAAGGTAGATAAGTAGATAGATGGATAGGTAGACAGTTAATCTACCTACCTACCGAGTTGGTTATGAACCTTTGCTACTATAGTACACTTAGCTATACATAGTAACTCCATAGACAGCCTGCATAGTATCCGAGTTCCTATACCTTTCTCTTATGGAATTCCAGTCGCTTTTTTCCAACTGGAACGATAGCTGAACACGGACCGAGTATGTTTTCCAGAAGCTAAAAATACTAATCTACGTTTGAATGGCCATCCTGGAAATAGCTACAAGCCAAGTCGAGAGAACATCTCATTCACACAGTTTCAATGGCGCTCCATATTTGTTTTCTCAGTAAGAAAACAAGCGTCTGTTGACGCCTACTCACCAGCCGCGCCTTTTCATGACGTCACCCTCTTTAATGATACGCGGACATTCCTCGGGTCACCTGCTCCACCTTATCCGCACTTATCATTCAACCAATTAAATCTTTTCAATCTAGGAAAAAAACACGATTTCGAGGGCAACCAACGAAAAGCAATACGTTTACGGTGCAGCCAGACTTTTATAATTATACCAATTATAATTTTTTAATCAAGAAAAAAAACATATGATTTCAAGGGCACCAAATGAGAAGCGATAAGTCTACGGTAATTAGAACATGGCAGCCCCTGACAGGCCGTGGGACGACCGCTACTTAACATCAACCATTTCAAGTGTATTGCCTTCCTACTCGGCGATAAAACGTCAAGGTTACGTCAATAAGTCATTATTTTGTTGAACGGGGTTTTTGTTTGCCCACACTCGGTGCTGTTGTCGGGTAATAAAGAGTATTCGCAAGTCAAACTTTCTCTTGTGTATTGTCGTTTTCATTTCATTGTCTGCTTGTCGTGTCGAATTTCACTCCTCCATGTTTCGTTCCTGAGCGGCGGCCGACTGGCGCTTCCGGTCCTCCACAGACTTGGTCTCGAAAAAGGTCGAAGGGTCGGCGGGGCTGACACCGTGCTGCTGGGCGAACGATGACAGGTCCCGTTTCATCGCGTAGGCGTCTTCACCGTCGGCGTAGTACTTGGGCTCGATTTCAGAAATCCTAGTTTAGAGGAATGAAGAATATAGGACTTCCCCTAATCATCAAAGGCCATCTACTGACACTTACGAGAACTTGAGCGTGTTCGTGTAGAGATTCAACGCAGCTCGGTTGCTCTTGCGCACGTGCAGGGACACGTACTTGGCGTTGAAGCACTCGATCATGGAGCGAGAAGCCTGGTCCATCAGTTTCTGCGCGAGACCCATCCGCCTGTTACACAAATACAGTCAACTTACATCCCCTTGTTAAATGCGAGATTTGATACCTATGGGAGCGTTTGACTGCGAGTGAAGTAATGTGCCCGTGGGGGTCGTCATCACTATCCTCTTCCATCTTGGCGAGTACATACCTGCGACAGGAAACCAAAAATGATGTTGACGTTATACGTGTAAGATATCTCTATGTACCCAACTATGTTTCCTTTCTGGTCTTCGGCGACGTAGCTTAGTTGGGGCCACGATAGCCCATGGTAGAAGTAATACTTCATCTGATAGTTTTCAGGAAGGCAGAGCAAATTGCAGTGCTGCATGTTCATCAAGTCCTCGGGCTGTTTATGTTCAATCAAGACAATATCACAATGGTTAACTTACGTGTTTCAAACTCATTAAGATGATTATGATGATTATCTTTGAGTAATCAGATGAAGCCGGTGTGAGTAGCTCTAATAGCTTGCTTACCTTAGCACAGCGGATATTCATCTTTAAACTGTATATTTGAAAGAAGCGGCAATATTAGATATATATATCAAAATACAACGATCACGCCGTTTAGCATTGAGCCGGTTCTGGTTCCATCAACTAGCCAAACTTCGTCTGCTTTTCTTATTCGATTAATATGACAGTGCAAGTGCCATCTAGCGGCAGAATCAAAATACTTCCTATTTATTTATATTTAAATTAGGATTTGAGTAGTTGTTTATCAAAACATTTCAAGCGTTTAACACTTCCTTTTGTATTCTTCATCCTCAGCAAATCACGGTATCTTCACACTCGGGAACTGGCTCCGCACCGAGTCGACATTATCGACGTAGCAGTCGTTCCCCGCAAAGTCGAGCTCCTCCAGTTGTTTACATTGCCTCAGCATTTCAAAAACTTCGTTTACATCCCGAATACAGTTGTCCCTAACAGAGAGTCTCGACAGATGCGGTAACTGGCCAAATCCTCTAAGACTGGAAAGTTTGTTATTATCCAAAATGATTTCCTTGCAAAAGAAGAAATTCTTGACTGCATCCAACTGTCGCAGGGCGTTCCCCGACAAATCGATCTTCTCGTAAACAGCCACTTGGGGATCGTAGGTCAAGCAGGTGAGGCCGCAGTTTTTTAAAATTAACTCGGAGGACCCTGGCGATTGCTTCAACTCATTCTCCACAGCAAATTGTGAACCTTTAATGATAATGCAATTAGTAACGAACTAAAAAAAAAACAGATAAGAGAATAGAGTTACGCCAGTCGTTGTAGAATCCCGTTCGTAACGGATCGATGCCTTTGAGTTTCTCAACATATTCCGTGATCTCGGAGTAGTGACTAGATATGTCGAGCGCGCGTAATATTTCGCACATGCGAAGTAGCACCCCTTTCATTGGAAACAAGAAGAAATTGTTTGACATATTAAATCTACATTCTGTGTGATTTTCACATTGATTTAAATAATCTCTTACATTTATTATCAGGTTCCAATCCTTGCAACTGACTGCACGATTCCAGCTCTAGCGTCAAGGTTTCGGAGAAATCAGCATCTGCAGAGTAATCGTTCCCGTAGAACACGTGCGGAATACCCTCACGAAGTTGAACATCCCCCGGTAAAAGCTTGATGTGACGAATCCCTCCTTCAAGTTGTATGAACTTAAAAAAAATTTATTTAACTTACCAAAACTTATTGCGATCTTGTGTTATTTTATGTTGTTTACCCAAAGCAAAGAAAAGTCTTCGGACGATAGATTGGACCAAGCGCATTTAAGTTCCACGTCCCCAGCGTAGACTCTGAAATTGATTTGACTTGAAGCTATGGGTTTGGTGAATCCAAGCAGAAGTTGCCCATTGTTAAGAAAGGCAAGCTTTGGTACCCCAGCGGTATCACTGCCCGCCTTGCCGGCAAAGAGAAGCCATCGATGGTAAAACCAAGCACTTTGGTCCCCAGGATCCGTGAAAACGGCATTTTGAATCAGCGTGCATTCTAATCAATCACTTCCTGGGTTAAAAATCACGATGTCAAAAGTGCGTTATGTACAGTCACCTTGATGAAGTTTGTCATTTGCTAGTTTCTGGAGTCCCGCAGGATCGGGAAAGATCCTGGGAAGGAGTTCGCTACGGTAGTGCCACGAGGAGTAGTTGGAGAAGTTAGCCTCTATTTTGTGGGACGAAAACTTGTACTCCTCCTCCAGCGAAGTTCCCGATTTCTTGACGACCACTCGTCGATAGTCCCAGCAGTGAACTGGTGATAAAATCAGTATATTTAATTTTAATACCGTCAGGCCTTATAATCAGATTAAGGTATCGTACAGTTGCGATCGTCCAAAGATAGGCACTTATCACAAAGGCTAAGCTCCCGCTGCCAGTCTATCTTCTCCGACAGGTCAAGTACCCAGCATCTCTGGAACCACGCGTTGTACGATTTAGGGTTCACTTGAATACAGTGCTCCGTAAGAGCTAGTTCGCCCTTGACAAAGTCCTCCAAATCTTCTTTCCTGTAAAATTTCATAAATAGGGTAACGACAACTGTCGACGCAAGTAAACAGCTTACTCGTACCTAGTTTCCCGCAAATGAAGCAGCGTCTCTTTACGTACATTCCACAGCGTGTAGATGTCGGGGTTTGCCGACAACAGGAGGCCCGTGATTTTGAGTATCTCCTCGTCAAGTTCACCTTTCTTCCTCTGCAATAAACACGAGTTTCAGAAAATGGCAAAGATCTGACACATTACTAGAGACGAACCTTTTCAAAGACCTGGTCCATGCCAGCTCGATAGGCAGCGAGTTTTTTGGCCCGCTCCCTCTGCTTAGCCTCCTGCTGCTCCAATGTAGTGCGTACTTTCAATCTTCCATGCTAAAATCGAAACTTAAGTATTGAGTAACAAAACTATGTATTTTAATTAGAAGGTTACCATTTTCTCCCTCGCAATGTTGACAGTCAGCAAAGGCAAGGCAACCTGTCAATTGCACAGAATGACGCGCTCACCTAGTTCAGAATTCTACCGATAGGTGGCGTATTTTGCACTGAAAGCATTGACGATCTGTTGAATGCAAATAAGGGGCCATGAATCAAGTCCTGAATCATAATTATGTTTGATTAATGGTTTCTATGTTCGCTCACGACGGGTCGTTCATAATTTGCTTTATTTATTGCGAAGCTGAGTTGAACGTGACTTGTTATCTTCATTCACGTGTACACGCTGTGTTTCGAGTAACATGGCAATAAAAAGAGAATACAAGAAGCAGCCATGTTGCATCCAATAAATGGTTGTCTCCCCTTTTTTCCTCTCGGGCTAACTGAGTACATGGGAAACGAGGACCTCGCGAAGCGCGTACATTATTAACTTACACTGCTTCGTTCTTTGATAAAAACGACCATCTCCGTTTTCCTTTAATACTGAATTAACAAATTGCAGAATTGGATTTCACTAAAGCATGCAACAGGCTACAGTACGTTGCCTACGTCAATACCGTCAACTTGGAAATACCACGACCAATCAAGGCGAAGTACTCGGATATTTGCCGGACCAATGAAGAAACAGTACTAGGGTTCAATTACTTTGTCTGGTTGAAGGAATAGCAATAAAGTAGAGAGTGTGATTGTTCTTCCGTATATCCGTACTACGGGTTTTATAGTCGAATCCGAGGGGTTGGCAACTGAAATAATCTTCGTACACCCCGTGAAAAATCACGGGAAAAAATCAAAAAAATCACGGAAAAATCAAAAAATCAAGAAAAAATCAAAGAAATAAAAAAAATATTGGAATAATCAAAATAACCATCAAGTAAAAATGACTAAAGTATTCAAGAATTCCGGATTATTCAGACATTTTTTTGAAACCCAAACTTCAATTTTCCTTTTATAAAAAACTAATATTATTTGAAAACACCCGTCTTGTTAAATAATTGTTGAAAGTTTAATGTTGTGTAAAGAAATGTGCTCGGAAGTGTCGAAGCAAACAGCATGGAATACGTTTGGGACGGCTACTGCTTCAACGGTTTCCGTTTAGGATGAACCTATTTGTTTGAAAAACGAAAACAGAAGCATCAGCAGCTATCGTGAGTGCTTCAAGCACTTTATTCAAACGTTGCAGTTCTTAATCAGGTAAAGGAAATTATTTTTGTCAACTATAAAACATTCTGCATTTGACGTTGGCTGGAAATGTAACCATTTTACTAAGTAGGTCGTAGGAGGAGTTGTAACGACCAAGTTTTGTGCAGCACCATGGAAGTTTCCGTGAAGGATGTGGAATTCGTTGAAGAGTCTTTGTCGCGAACTGCTGAAGTAATCCCTAAAAGATCAGGTTTCCAGCAGGACATCTTTAAAACTCTTCAAGGGTACAGCACAAACATCCCGCGCAGTGTACGAAATGTTAACGTTACATACAAGGATTCACTACGGCAAAAGCTCTCTCGCAGATCGATGACAACGTTATCGTGCAAATTGAAGAGTATGCTAGAAGCAAGCTATTTATTGAAATGGCGCATTTACAGGCTGAAGGGGATCTGAACAAACTATGTAAACTATCTGTTCCGTCTTTCAAACTTGTATGCACTTTCATTTTCTTTTGACATTTAGGGGTGCTACTTGAAGGCGACGAATGCTTCAGTGTTAGTCAAGAGATTGCACGAAGTCTTTCTACCCTGAACACTACAGGCGATAATGACGAAGATAATTTAGACACCGGCGATGACAACGATGAGGAATGCACCGTTACAGCTTCCAGTACTGTGAATCAGACTGATAGTACAGATTTGACTTTTGACGATCTTGATGTTGTGGATGACGAAATGTTACAGAAAATCAGCTCTGCTAAGCTAAAGGATTACGCAGGGGGAAAAGGGAGTCAGGATCTACCAAGAAACGCTACCTTTACCGAGATACGAGGCAAAATAGTACGCCAAAGCTCATTAGTTTGGTACCTGTGGAGGGGTTCAGACAAACTTAGCGACGATCGCCTGATGTACTGCCATAGTTTTAGAAGACAGAAGGTTTGTGTTGAAGCCAAGCTAAGTGTTGGGGATTGGGCAGTCTTTCGACAGAAAAGTAAGAACGAGATTTTGGTGGGCAGGGTTATCGCCATTGGAAGCTTAGAGGGTTTTAAGAAGGAACTGGAAAAAACTTTCATGTCGATCGAAGTGAGTGACCAAACTGTGGGTGCGTTATGCAAGTGGTATGAACTGAATGTGAATGGAGACTTAATTGAGAATAATGTTTTGCGCCATGGTCTCATTCCTTGTAACCGGTACATTTGTCATGTCCCCTGTGATATGGGAAACTGGAAGAAGAGTCAAAGTTGTATCTCAGTGGAGGTACGGTAAAAGAGCTTCAGTTCATTTTGCAGTCTTTGCCCCTTGTCCAAGAGATCTGAAAGTCCTCAATTTATGTGATTTTTATTTGTACGTCAGTTTTACCGTTCACTCAGAAGATCGTAATTCATGTTTGCATTAAGAAATGCTTTAACCTAGATGCTGAAAATACAAGAATTGCACTAATGACGAAGTCTTACGGAAAGTGATGAACGTTATTTGTGCGTAATTTACATTTACGCACATTAACAAAAAAACTTTTCAATCACTGAAGAACCAAACACCTGTAGGATTTCTAATAACAGTTACTGAAGTAGCGAAATACCAATAAGCAAAGAATAAAAACTTAATGTAACTTAACGTATACGTCAACGTAAAGTCATACATGACTTTACAAATCGGGAAACACAATAAAATATATAAAAAATAAAAAGATTACAAAAATCCAGAAAATGTTTCCAAAAAATAAGGAAAAAAATTTACAAAAATCAGCAAAAAATCTGAAAAATCAACAAAATTCTATGAAATCTAACAAAAATCAAAAAATCAACATGATCAGCAAAAAATCAAAAAATATAAGAAAAAAAAATCAAAAAAATCAAACTGATTTTTTCACTCGTACACCCTTCTGACCAAGTTGCCAACCCCTCGGTCGAATCTTTGTTCTTGCAATTGCCACATCGTCTTTGTACAATGTTATTTGATAAAGAAACAACGGCTAATTCAATTCACAAATAACTGGAAACATTAGCCAATTAAGAGCATTCTGTCGGTTATAAACTATAGCTATTAACTTCAAGACATACTATTACTACGTAACGTGTTTTACCTGCAGCTTTCCTTAAAACGACAACCCTGGAAAGGCGAGCCTGTTATAGATGCACTTGAAAAACGACTCAAGTATTTACTCTAGACGAGAGTGTACTCGTTCAGAAGGAAATCCACTTGTTCCTTTACCAGGAATCGGGATTTGCACACGTCATTAGTGGCATACGGGGAGAAAGCAAACAATTTCTCACGAGTTCTCTGTCCTGAACTTGTTCATAGAGCACCACTTGTGGCAAGCAGCGGCGGCCATTTTGAACCTGTCTGGGTAACGGTTGGGCGCCGGATAGAGGGGTGCACTTTAGATGATAATGTACACTTTTAACTTTTTTTTAGTATTGCATTTAGAATAGACGATTTATCCTATACGAATTAAATATACATCACTGGGCTAAAAGCTTCGAGTGCAGCGCCACCCGTGGCCTAAACTTGAACTGCGTGCACGAGAAAGCGGCCGCCATGTTGAGACTATCTTTCTAGGGCTATAGAGCAGCTACAAAGGATTGGGCGTTTTTAAATTTTAATATTCTGCTGCTATGTATCTGAATAAGTATTATAGAATTCTCCAAATACTTTGTTGAATGTTTTCTTTCCATTTCTTTACTTAACGTTGAACCTGGCAGGAAAGAAATCCGTCTATAATCTCCTCAGGCGGACTGGCTGCTACTCTGGGTCTGGGTAAAGCTGTCTGTTGGCAAGCTGCTCTTATATTCTTTTGTGAAACGAGCTCCGTTTATGCTATTCAAGGGAAATAGAAAATACGAAATCGCTTTGCGGTAGCGGATTTACGCCGTCTTTCACAATCCGTTCAGTTTCTATTAAAGCAAATATAGCGTTATACAACACTGATTTAATTTGAATAAGTTATGGTTAATCCTGTCAGTGGAATATATCACTGGCTAAAGCTCCGACTGCAGCGCCACCCGTGGTTAAAACCTGAACTACGTGCATACCAGAAGCGGCCGCCATATTGAGACAACTCTCTATAGTGCACATTTAAACACATACTCATATTTGTACTGTATTTTAATCCCGTAACTTGAAGGATGATATCATAGGATCTTTCTGTGCTCTAGGACAACTAGGAGAATAGGAACAAAGAAATCACGATTAGAATTAATAAGGAAAAATGGCGGACGGCCAAATTACGCCGGGATCAACTGGCAAAGACTCATTGCTTTGGCAAGAGGATCAACCGGCAGTTCTCACGCATAATGAATTACATCCAGCCGTCTAACATCTTCGACTCAACCCGTCTAAGATCCAGTACGATATCTGACTTAATGTTGCGACATTAATCTATTATTCGTAATGAATTCTTATCTTTTTGAATAAACCAGTTTAATCAACTTTTATATCTTAAGGTTTTTGTGAAGTGTTGGTGGAGTTCTTGGTGTTTATAATCTTGAGAAATGTTAGTTTATGTGCATTTAAAGTTAATGAAGCTAAATTGGTTGCCTCCTTTTTGCAGGAATAATCAATCTGTTTTTTTTTCCAGTTGGCACTTGACAAACTACACGGCTCTCCAATAACCTTCGAAGGAAGACCAACAATCGAGAAAAAGTGCCGAGAAGCCGGTCAACGTGATTAGTTAAGTTAATCCGTATTACTTTCAAAACCAACTACGATTTTGACTTAATCCCTGTTTGAATTTAAAACTCGACTTAAACAAGTCGACTTTTGGTATAGAGACGATCAAAACTGTGCAAAATGTTTAACTGACACGATTATTAGGCGAACTTAACAATTAGTTATTGATTAGATATTGAGCCTAATATTGTTTTTTTTTAATAGGAGGTAATTAAGTCGAGTCTTAACAATACTTTAAGATTTGTACTCTGAGACGAACAAATAACCACCCTGATGATTACAGCTATCGATTATTTGTCACCATTAGTGCGTGGAGCTCTGAAGGTGGGTGATTTATGTCAAGCGCTGCTTCGGTATAAAGAAACTTGAACTGCAATTAAAGTTATCGGAGAAGGTTATTACTTCTTTTATCAGGAGTAATTAGACAATCCATTCATTAGAATTCAGTCGATATTCTTGGGTAATTTAAACCTTAAAACTTGATGTTATAAGTTAATAATTCAGCTGATAAGGTTATTTGAATTTAATGTAATTTTTGTGTAATTAGTTTATTCGAGACCAGCTTTTCGGTTGTTTATTTATTGAATGTATGTTGTATTCTATCTACCTACCTATCTATCTATCTATCTATCTATATCTGTCTGTCTGTCTGTCTGTCTGTCTGTCTGTCTATCTGTCTCTCTATCTGTCCATCTACCATCTACCAATCTACCCATCTACCCATCTACCCATCTACCCATCTACCCATCTACCCATCTACCCATCTACCCATCTACCCATCTACCCATCTATCTATCTATCTATCTATCTATCTATCTATCTATCTATCTATCTATCTATCTATCTGTCTATCTATCTATCTATCTATCTATCTGTCTATCTATCTACCTATCTATCTATCCATCCATCCACCCATCCATCCATCCATCCATCCATCCATCCATCTACCCATCCAATTATCTATCCGACTATCGATCTATCCACCTATCTGTCTGTCTATCTATAACATAAAGGATTATTAGAAATTGATGAAGAAGCTTCGTTTCAAGTGCTACATACATATCCCGGGATGACAAAAAACTTTTCCGAAAATACTTCATTTATGAGCTGTGGGAATAAACTCTACTTTGGAGGTTGTTATTTCCGAGTTGCACCTTTGTTTGCACAGCACATATCTAGTCCCAAGGTATCAATATTCCGTAAATTTTCTTAATTTAATGGGTATTTTTTAAAATAAATTTTGACAAGTCGTACTGTTTCGGATCAATTTTCCAAAGTTTATTAAATTATATAAATAATTAAAGGATAACTTGCCATATTAAATTAAAACTATGAGTAGAAACGTATGTTTACAACATATCATATATAGTATCTAATTATCTATCTATCACCCACCTATATCTATCTACCCATCTATCGAACGAACAATCGATCTATCCATCCGTCTATCTATTTTTGTATCTAACTATCAATCTATCAATCTAACAATCAATCTGTCTATCTATCTACTTATCTATCTATCTATATCTATCTATCCGTCTGTCTATCTGTCTATCGATCGATCTATCACCCACCTCTATCTATGTACCTATCTATCCATATATCTATCTATTTATCTATCTAATCTATCTATCTATTTATCTATCTAATCTATCTATATATTTATCTATCTAATCTAACCATCTATCCATCCATCTATCCATCTAGCCATCGATCCATCCATTCACATTAGACCTAACGGTCTGCGTTTCTATTTGCTTTAAAGTGCAACGGATTAATAAGCTGGTTTACTACAAGGTACATTACAAATTTACTGTAATAATCTGAAGCATTCGTCGTGTAGCACTGCAGACTAAAATGCTAATTTAGGTTAGAGCGCCTACCTTGCCCTGCGTTTGACAGGCTCCTTAACCAGAGAGCTATTATGTCCATTCAAGATTCTCGGGACGTTTTCTTCAAACCCTGCTAAAGTTAACTAGATTTATCTCTGTTTCATGTTTCATAAATTTAATGAAATGCTGCAATAATAATATAAATATATATATACATATTAATCTATGGTGCTAAGATTTATGCCAAGAAAAAATAATTTGATATAAAATAATAAAATAATAATAAAATAGTTTTGACTATAAGATTATACATTTTATAAAAAGGAATTATATAGTAATACAATTTAGTTAATAATATACTATGAATATTTATATTGTATTTATTAACGAAAGATGTAATTGCAATATTTGAAAAGATTTGAATCTTGGATGTTGTTGTTGTTTCACGGTATCCTGTTCGATTCGGAAAAGAACGCCTAGTAACGTTCTTTGAAAGGAAAGAAAGCAGGGCATTAGCGCTACCCCTTAAGACAGTCGTTGGCGGGCTGTCGGACAGTCAACATCTCTTAGGCGCGCTCCTTTATTTCCCCGTCGTGAAACCTGCTTTCGTGAAATCCTGTGCAAATTGGGTAAGTACTTTCGTGAAACCTTGTTAAGTTTGATTCTAGCAGGGTTATAAACCGATTCTTTAATTATATCGATCTGCAGGTTTCCACTTGTAACGGTTAACGGTCGTTCTTTTTACGATGGAATCCCCGGCGAACGAGCATCAAGTAAGCATTCTCTTTTAATCTGCTTGTGTATCCGTCCAATAAGATTACCTTTGTGCTGCAAACATCTGCTAAAAGGGGTTTTCATTAGACACCATGACAACTACGCAACGATATTAATATAACCAAATAGATATTAAATCGACTGATAAGAGTCGTTAGACTATCGGTGTATTTAAAGTAAAGCGAGGAAATCGTAATGGAATCAGCTGATGGACAACTTTGAAACAGGTTTAAATCAGCCTGCTATCACGATATTTCATCGAAAAGACACAACATCGTTTAACTTAATGCACCGGTTTAAATTTGATGTTATTTAAGGTAATTTGCTCGTTCCCACACACAAGGCTTTTCCCTTTGGATTGGCTTGTCTTTTATTGAGTTTATTTTTATATATATCCATTTTTTTCATCTGAAGAACAGAACTGCTGAGCCTACGATGAATTTCTGCTTGTTGTGATAGCGCTTTTTGCTGAGTTGAATTCTCTTTCACTCGACAAGCAGCAATGGAAGGTGGGGAAAAAGGAGAGAATAAATAATAAGTTTCATTATTGTTATGCGAGTGTTGCTCGGCTCTGCACTGGCGAAAAAAACAAGTATGAATCCAACAATTTTTGTTGAATAATTTAAACGTAATCACTGCCTGCTATAACACTATATAGCTCTGTTCAAAGGGGCGGAAAATCTATAGGATCATTGTGACTTTTATGAAGTCGCGCGCTGGTGATCCCTTCGAATATCGAACTATAAAATCTCCCTCTATTATTTTTTATCCGACCGTATATACCAACAATTGAAACACAGATATGAAAATCCAACTTCTCGATAAATAAAAAAATACAATAGTTAAATAGTCTTGTTTAGGAAAGAGGGAAGAAGCAGCAAATAGTTAGAAACTAGTTTTTCAAATAGTAGTTTGTCGTAGTCGTTCGTTATTCGTCGCAGCTGACTTGGTTAGACCTATATAATAACTAGGTTACTGATAGCAATTTGATACCAAAACACCGCCCATTCTGATTAACATCTAATTTAAAAGTAAAGTTATATATATACGAAAATACATCAATTAATTTAACTGACTTAACCTTGAATTTATGTTTAAAGTACTGAGAGGTTATTACTAAATTTAGTCTATAATTATAAGTTAGTTATTTTCGCCTTAATTTTAAGGATATAGCGATGGGTATATTTAAGGTTTACTTTATTTTTAAATGATAAGACCGAGCAAATATAAACCAATCTGAATTTTTGGATTTTATTGTTAAAAGGTAAAATTAGAAATTACTTTAAAGGGATTTGGCACATCGTCAATTGGTGCGTGCGCGTAAGTCCAAAACTTGTGATCAAAATCTACGAAACGGGTTTCACTTGCACCTGCTTAACCAATACAACGCTTAATCAAACTGAATAAGTGGCATACTCGATGCAAAATCTAGGAGGTATAAGCACTTGTCAGCACTGCTATACGGCTGGTTAATATGCCAAGTACTTCCCGTACAGTCTAGAGCACAAAAAAGGGCCCTGAATGGCGGATAATTATTGTAATCTCTAACTTTTAGGATTTTATTTTGGCACAACTAAAAGACTGATTTCAATGAAACTTGACAGGTACGACACGTACCTCTAGGCCTGCGTTGGTTATTTTTTGGGCTGTTATATCTTTGAAAGTCTAGCAGCAATACGCAATAAACTTGTCCCCCAGCAAGAATCCTTATTTATTGTTCAAACAAGATTAAAAAGAAACGCCTTAACGATTTCTCAGTAACCAGCATCTCCTCTGAAACCCAGCGAGTATCAGGATTCCAGCATGCTGAAGTACCTTCTGAAACCTTTGAGGAACCAGCGATATTTCAGCATGCTGAATATACCTCCTATGGATTTTGCATCCCTGTCTATCTACTTATAACCTAACTACTTTACATTTATGTTTGTCTACTAGTTTGTACAATCTACCTTAGTCTATCTATAGCTAATCTAACGTAACCTGTCTATCTCCTGCACACCTTGTCTATCTATCCTGTTTGTCCAACTATCCAAGCAACCCGAGCTAACGTACCTACCTATCTGTCCAACTATCTATCCATCTATCTCTCTACCTAACCTATAACGTGACCGTAATTTAATTAGCCTGCCCATTCGAATGTATATCTAATTGCTTGTTTACTTACCTATCTAACTATATACCTTTCTACCTTCCTACCTGTTTAACTGCTAAACTGTCCGTCTATGCATCTCACCTATCTACCCAACTACCTATTTACATACATGTTTGTCTACTACCTCGTATAATCTACCTAAACATACCTACCTAATATAACATAGCCTATCTAAATCTATCCCCTGCACACCTTGACTGTCTACCCATCTATCTGTCTACCAAACCTAACGTGACCGTAATTTAATTAGCCTGTCCATTCGAATGAATGTCTAGTTGCTTATTTGCTTGTCTGTCTAAATATATACCTTTCTACCCAACTACCTGTCTATCTGCTTAACTATCCGTTGATGCATCATCTGTCTACCTAAATCTATTATTTGCTATAGAGGCTGAAAGCAGCGGGCTTGAAATCTGACTTAAGGCTATTGTTTTAATCATAGAAACACAATGCGAACTTTGGTAGGAAAACAGTAGAAAGGATACAAAATCAGGATTTTTTTAAAATTGAAGTGTCGAATAGCGTGACACGATGGGGCAACATTGACTCACGCGCACATGAAAAGTTTTTTTTTTCAAAAAAGGCTGCAACTCTGTCGTGTAAATAAATTACTAGGACACAGTAAATCTATCGATGTTTGAAAACAAAGTGAGAAACGTTATGAAAAACTATACGGACGACTTGGTACCGTTCATTACTTACTCCAGCAGTTTTATCATTAAAGATAATTATGATAAAAGAATTACTTTATATAGCATTTTACTCAGTTGAAATTGATTTAGAATTGGCAAATCTAGCTTGATGTGATAGTGGTAGGCATTTTTTAAAATTCTAAATTTTGATCATTGAATTTTGACAATTCGTGTAATATACTAATACTTAAATAATGTACAATATGACTCAAGTATAAAATTTACCGAAAGTTTATTTTTCAGAAAAAGGAGAAGCGGCGTTATTTTTTTTAGAAAGCGATTTTGGCTTGAGCTTTTCAACTCTTTTAACGAGAGAATGGGCTAATTATAGCTTTCTGAATTCTCCCTCGTTTTCGTTTAAATATTCGTGAGGACCGTGGAAAAGTAATGGGTTTGCTTCTCAATCCTGCATAAGTTGTTATCATATTAAAGTCAACTTTTCAGTACACGGAACTTTTAGCCGATTCTATGAAATTAACTTTTACTACTTCTACTTCATTTCTAAAATTATTTGTACTCACTTTCTGTACTAAATATATAGTGATAGAGGAAATTTTGGCCAAAACTTCCATGTATTTCAGTAATTAATTATACAACATGTATATTGTTTGTTTATAATTCTGCATTTTGCGTTATATCCATTGAATCTTGCATCCCAACTGGAGAACTGAAAGAGGACGGCAGCAAACAAATAAATTAATAAAAAATTGGGAAACACTGAAGAAAAGAACGCGGGGAAAAGATAGAGAAACAGCGAAGGGTTTCCAAGTAGCGACACACGTGAAGGTCGCGTTTTAGCCAAGAGATTTATTCCGGCACGAAAAGGGCCGACGCGGTTTTGTTACCAAACTTATCGACGGTCGTTTGAACGCCAACAAATGGTGTCGCATCCATCGCGTGCCAAAAAATTGGCCATGCAGACGACTCCCAACACTCAACTTTATTGCAGATTCGACTCGCAATTTCCAGTTACAGGGATCATCTCGCGATTAAGGCGTTCGCCTGCTTTCACCCTCGTTTCAGCGAATTTAACTTAATTATAGCTTAAAAACTGTAACGGTATGTCGTTGTCATGATAATGTCAAGTGCATATAACGAATTGATTTATTTGTTAATGAATGGAAAATGCGATTTCCTTGTTAGATTTGTGATTTGATGTCGACGTGATTTTGAATCAAATCACAAGACAACTTTTAGCTGGAACAGGAAGTTGAGTCGACATTTTGTTGGTAATCTTTTGAATTGAATATAATTGGTTTATAGTTGAAAATTTGAACTACGAATAACATTAAAGTGACATGTCGTTGAATAGTCGAGACGACGAACATATTCGGTTGACATGTCGTTGACATATTAGCAGTTTCGGATCACATCTTCCAAACCCGAAATCTAAAACGCGTTCAGTTGTAACGGAAAGTCGATTCGACATTCTGTTGACAACTATTTGAATTCAGTCATCTGGGATGTATCGAAGTAAGACCAACAAATCAAACGACATGTCGTTGACTAGTCACTGGACTCATCAGCAGTTTGATTCGAATCTTAAAACCCAAAGTTCAAAACTTTCACTTGTAACAAAAAGTCGCCTCAACATGTTGTTGGCAACTCGCTGAATTTGAAACCGCACTTGACGTATTGAAAAAAGAACAGGTAAAAATGACATGTCGCTGACTGGTCAAAACTCTAGCTGAATATAATGAATTGGCAGAAATATAGACTCTTATTCGACATGTTATTGACTTGTCAGTTTCGATCCAGCTTCCGTCTCAGTTTCAGTAAGCAAAGTTGACTCGACATTCGGTTCATAACTGGTTGAATCCTGAATCTGTCGAATAGAGAAAGAACAAGCGAAACGACATGTCGTTTACTAGTCAGCAATCCAGCTGGTTTTGAATAGGCACAAACTGGTTATCAGTCGACTTGTCATTGACATATCTGCCGAACTATAATCTTTAACCGCGTCCTCTAATTCTTAAAGAGACTTGTCGAAAAGAAACTGGAAAGTCGTCTACGACATGCGACTTTTCACCAGACAACTTTAAAGTAAAATCGTCTTTGTCTTAACAATGTTGAAATTTCATCCTACTATGAAATTGCTCCTTTCTATATACAGATTGATTAGAGATGAGTGTAATACAAACCCGGTTGTATTTACAATCATTGTATTTCAAATTCATTATACATTCCAACTAGCTTATGAAACACAACTTTGATGATATGAATTTGTATTTTACTCGGAAATCCTGAAAATCGGGACTGGGATCGCGCCCCGTAGGAAATATAAATGAATACTTGCACTTAGTGTCTCTCCCGGCAGCTCTTGGAAACGGAGAATCCATTAAGGTCCATAAATCCATTGTCATATATCGCCTAAAGGCCCCAAGACTCCGGTATAGTGAAACGAAATATTAATGAACTTCCTTTTACTTCCACAAATTTGATTCAGGAAACCGTTCTGTTTATGATAGTCATTTTGATAGTAAATAGTAGTAAAAGTTAAACCGAAAAATTGATAATAACTCAGTTAACTAGAAAAGATGGAATACAGATTACGGTTAATTCACAGTTACGTGTGTGTGTTTGTTCACCTCCGTTGGTTATGCTAAAGATGCAAATATGGACCAACTTGCCCATAAAGTAGTTCTTTTATCGCATGACCTTACATCTAAACGAGAGATTACCTGCTGGGCTGAACAGTCTATCCCAGTTTTAAAGATCTGCTTCTCCAGTTTCCTAATCATGCAAATATTCCAGGATCTTAAAAAGCAATCCAAGCTTATCATCTATGCATGCACTAATTTTATCAAATTGATTGTATTACAATAATGAATATTATCCAGTAATCAAATGACGTCATTATTATTTAGATTAGATTGTAAACCACTACGAATAGAATACATAGAAATTATTAAAATTAATAGACGAGTTTAATATAAGATTAGGTGTAACTCGAAATTCAATCCCTATACAGATGGTGACAATTCGAAAATCTCGCTAGTCTGACCAATTCTTTGACCAAAAAATTTAAAAAAAAAATCTTGAAGGCCATTTGCATCTGAATTGCCAAGAAATGATTTCCAAACCACCGAAAAGGATTACCATACTTGCTGGTAGGGCTCGTCTCTTTTTCAAGGATATAGAAAAGAGAAAAACGCGTGTAATTCACACAGCATGAGGTTATACAACAGTCCCCGAATCCCATTCTGGTTTCTATACCCAAGACTTCTTCACGATCGTATATACGATTGTTAATTAGCTTTACCAACAATACGTGCGTGTTGGTGTTTACGGTACGATACACATGCCAAGTGTTGATGACATTGGAATTAAAACCTGATTTAATTAACGAATTAAGGGATATAACTAGTCAGATACCTGACGGTTGCTTAACCTTCTTTATGGCTATTACAAGTACTAAAATGCGTCTGAATAGGAAATGTCATGAGCTCCCCACGCACAGTCCAAGTGCAATAATAAAAAAAAAGGGTTCTGGCTGGGAGAAAGTTGATCGCTTGTGGCACCCGCGTTTTCAACGATATAACAACCAGAAAATTACCGACTGTAGAATGGGTAGCACTTTATACACGGGTAAAGTTTCATTCAAATCGGGCTGTTAGTTTCGCCATAATAAAATTCTAAAGTTAATTATTTTTGTCTTTCGGGATCCCAGTTTACTGGTTACATTGCGCCAGAGGTAGATTAATATTTCACGTGGCTGCCAAGCGGATCGCCTTTTTCCATCATCCATATTTTAAATTATTTTATTACTATTATTATTATTTTGTAAATTGCGCCGGTGCTGAACGACTCATTAGCGGACTTTTGTTGGCGAATCGTCGCCATTTTTTTTCTCCAAATTGAATTAAATTTGATTGGCGCGAAAAAAAATCTTATTTCATAGGACGGGACTCGGCGTATATAACTCTGGCGTCCGTTTTGTTGATCCCCTTTTTCTGTCGGACGCTCGATGTATAAACAACTCAGACGGAATCTTGCGCCGCGTGCGAAACTAATCTGGCTACAGCTTGTGAAACTGCCGTTCGTGGTGGTCTTTTCCCAGTCTCAGTCCGAACCGTCACCGGTGCCACATTCGGAGACATCTATACTACACACACGACATTGCGAAGGTTANATTTCACGTGGCTGCCAAGCGGATCGCCTTTTTCCATCATCCATATTTTAAATTATTTTATTACTATTATTATTATTTTGTAAATTGCGCCGGTAATGAACGACTCATTAGCGGACTTTTGTTAGCGAATCGTCGCCATTTTTTTTCTCCAAATTGAATTAAATTTGATTGGCGCGAAAAAAAAAATCTTATTTCATAGGACGGGACTCGGCGTATATAACTCTGGCGTCCGTTTTGTTGATCCCCTTTTTCTGTCGGACGCTCAATGTATAAACAAGTCAGACGAATCTTGCGCCGCGTGCGAAACTAATCTGGCTACAGCTTGTGAAACTGCCGTTCGTGGTGGTCTTTTCCCAGTCTCAGTCCGAACCGTCACCGGTGCCACATTCGGAGACATCTATACTACACACGACATTGCGAAGGTTATATACGTTCAGAAAGCTGGGTATTATCGCATGCGTGCGTTATGGCAAATCCGTCCGTGACCTTCCTTGATAGTCACGTATGCAGTTGATTTCAGAGTCGAGTCGATTCATAATCGATTTAGTCGGATTATATGGCAACACACGTTGGATTCACATAACAGGTTAACTTGTCAGACGGTTGGTCAAAACTCGCACTCCTCATGCGTATATTTGTCCGTGACCTTCGTTGGTAGTCACATATAGAGTGGATTTCAAAGTCGAGTCGATTTATAATCGATTTGGTCGGATTATGTGGTGAACAAACCTTGGATCTTTCGAAATCGAGCCGATTTAGTATATAGTCATGTATCAAGTTGATTTCAAATTCGAGTCGATTCAAAATCGATTTAGTCGGATTATATGAAAACAGACCTTGAATTTATATAATAGGTAAATTCGTCAGACGGTTGGTCAACATATAAATGCTTTGCTGATTAGTCTATTCTGACTAGTGATTGACTTGTTTCTAGTGGTATAATGAACGACATGAAACTGGATCACTAGAGTTCAAGTTTTGTTCTCCTCATTTAATTTAATTTACTTAAATTTTAACGTTTTTTTTAATTAATTTATTTTTACTGATTAATTTATATTTCTTGAATTTTCATTAAATTAGTTAACTGAAATAATAATAAAATTCATAAAACAAAAATATAATAAAAAATCATTGATTACGGAATAAAACAATAATTAGAAATTTATAGTTAAGCATGAAAATTAAAAATATATAGTTAATAAATAAATAAAAAAAGAAAATTTCCTAATTTCCTATATATTAAAATCAACTAGTCCTTCAACCTTCTTGCAAGTTTAAACGAAAACTCGCCACAAAGAATTCTATATAGGTGATGAAGCTTATACGGCAGGAAATGGAGGGCGAAAACAACTTTGCTGCTTCTCCTTCCGCTCGTATACACTTCCAGTCGCTCAAGACTATCGATTTATCATACTGCGAGAGATTAATCCTCGATAGCATATCACACAGTGCATATACGTTTGACGTCCCGTCTAAGAGCCACTGCCCAGCTGGAGTTTTATGGACATAGTATAGGCATAGCATCTAGGGTCATAAAGGTTGCTCTATACACTCGAGGTTTATAGTTCCCTGACAAGGATCTTCTGTGTCTTGGATTTGAGATCTCCTGGTTATTATGATCAAATAGCCTGCATGGTTTTAATATTGACTGATTCAACCTGTACTGGTGATTAATAGCACGGTTTTTATAATGCGTTAACTGGTATAGGAACTGACGGATTACTGGTAGGTCGATATAATTACCCTACTATATTCATAGATGGCGCTGGTGAAGTAGGACAATAGAATCAGCAGGAAATCATTTAACTGTAAATGTTTCCGTGAAGGTGATACTATAAGGTTACGATTAACCAAGTACAAGACTTGATCGACTGTAATCGTATGGGTAAGATATCGATAGTTTTGAGGCGGCCCAAGCGGTGTGCAGTGGAACTAGAATCCAGTCTTCATCATCAGAAGGTGTCTAGCCGCGTAGAATCCTAGTAGTAGTTTTGCGTGTTGTGAATATTCGGATAGTGTATTGTACAATGATTCTCGAATACAAGCTAAACGGGAAATCACGTTTGAGATCTGCTGGGTAAATATTCCCATGCAGTGCCACGAGCGCCGGCTAATCATATGTTCGTCCCTTTTCTTTCCCTGTTTTTTTTTTTCTAGTAATAAACTCGTTTCAGAGTAAATAACTTAACTTTGCCGAAAGTAGATCATTTCCTCCCTTTTTCTTTGGGAGGTCTCCTGCCCACGCTCTCATTCGGTGCTTTTCCTTGATTTGATTTTGATGCGCGTCCATTCCCATCAAAGAGAAGTTCCATTCATTGGTGCAAGCTGCAATTTGATCTCCTTTAGATGAAACTCCTAAGATTTGATGATACGATTACGTTATAAAAAAAGCTCTTTAATCTTGTACGGTGGCTGTGATTAAACTATTAGACTAGTGCTCGACTCTATTCTGAAATAACATCATTTGTAAACATATTATTTAAACTTTTATATAATTTGCTTTTGTATAGGGTTGGACAATGTGCTAATCTAATGAATCGTCATTAAATATCAATAATTTATAACCCTTCGGAAAAATTGGATTCGATATTTGATAAGACATACCATGACCAATGAAAAAGCCTGATATATCGATAATTTAATATGTGCTGTGATATATCTTATCATCTTTGTATGGTAAATTTCATTACATGAGCCAATTTTTGAATGAATGTGAGTATCTCAAGTACAGAATCTACAGAGCAGTAAAAAGAGTTTCTTGCTGGGAATAAATGTATTGGTTATTGACCCTACAGTTTGCAAGATATAGCAACCCAAAAAATACTGAATGTAGGCCTAGACCTACTTAATGTAGTCTGAAAGTTTCATTAGAATCGGTCCAATAGTTTAGCCGAAATAAAATCCTAAACGTTAAAATTTACAATAAGTTTCTGCCATTCAGGACCATTTTTACCGGTCTGGCCTGTACGTGGTTTGTCAAAGACAAGCTAAACGGGTTTACTATTGTAGTAATTACTTTTTACAGTTGCTCTGTTCTTGTTATATCTGGAAAGTTTGTGTCTAACGTATCAAGACTCGCATGACCGGCTGCGAAGTTTGTTTCCTCGAGATAGCACACACCAAATTGAATTCTCCTGCCGCTCTCCGGGAAAAGTCTAGTCTTTTGCCGGTATTTCACTAGTCTTAAACTGGGTTGTTCCATATCACAATTTCTTGATATCGATACAATAGATACAACACATCGATAGGAAAATCAAATATTGATATCGTTTCCTTAAAACGATATTGTAAAAATCCTTATCGATACGATATATCGATGTTCGAACCACTCTGGCGGTATGTGAGGAACCTGTGCTTGACTTTAACTTGATTTTAATAGAAAGCGACTGGTCTTCTATACGCTCTGGCAGAAAGTCAATATGGCCCTACAAAGTAGATACCGTTGCACACACACGGGGTGCAGGGCATTTTTCGTGTTGGTTTTGGACGAGTATGTGCAGAATGCAGTTATTGGAACTCGTGAACCTGTCTTCATAAAGTATGGAGAAAAAGCCAGATATTGTCAAGTACAATCTTCGGTTCTCGGTGAAGTTGAGAGAGCATCACTGACATTCTGCTTTAAACAGTTTCATTTCTGGTGAGCATAACGGCTGAATTTTGGTTTTGTAGTTGAAGGTTAAGACGTCTGAAATTAATCTCGATTAATTTTTGAATTAGAATTAATAAAATAATACTAATAAATATGAATATATAAATAAGGAGATAGTAAACAAAGCACTGAAGGAGAAATAGCCGTGCAATTGACATTATCAAAAATTAAAAATTAAAATTACTGTGAATGAATGAATTGTTTCGTTAACTTTGTTATACAATTTGTGTGTTTTCGTTCCCGTCTTCTTTTGTATTCTTCTTTATTCTTTCTTTCTTTTCGCCTTGTTTTCTCCTTCCGTTCCTTCATTTCTTTCTTTCCTCCGACGTCCGATTCATTCACAAATAAGAAAACTTCAGCGTCGCCTGGTAATACTACGGACAAAGTACAAAGTGGTGCTGATCCTCTCATCCGGTCCTGTAGCTCTTCAACGTATTGCTTACCTGTACAACGGACAGTCTAAGAGCATATTGGGTTCTTGCTGGGGAAAAGTTGATCGGTTACGGCACCCACGGTTTAAAGATATAACAGCCAAAAAATACTGAATGTAGAATTGGTAGTTCTTTATATACTAGTAAAGTTTCATTTGAATCGGACTGATAATTTTGCCAAAACAAAATTCTAAAGATGGAAAAATCCATGATTTCCTGCCATTCAGACCCCCACCCTTTCTCTCTCTTTTTTCCGCTTTATAAACCCTTAAACCCAGCCAACCATTACAAACAATCGCTGCGTTTGTCTGCGTCTTTGGATAACCAAATAAATAAGTAATAGTACCAAAAATATAAAAATATACATACTGTATAATATGTAAATAAAATCGAATTATAACCAATAAATAAGAAGGAATCTAATAAAACTGTTAACACAGCCGTATTTCTTAGACTGGACAATAAGCAATTACCGAGTTTTTTTACGAGTGCAAATGAAAGGGCCCTTCTCCATCTAAAAAGCACAGACCATCCAATGTGTTTCATCGTTATATAGTCGTGATGTTGTAACGCTCTGCGTAGACTGCTCTCTCGTTGTCCAAATCCGAACGAAAGCAGAATAATGGGCCACAATGCCAACCCACGTATCTGTCTGTCTATCTATCAATCTATCTTTCTATCTATCTATCTATCTGTCTATATCTATCTGTCTATCTATCTATCCATCTATCTACCTATCTATCTATCTATCTATCTGTCTATATTTATCTATTTGTCAATTGTCTGTCGATCTGCCAATATCTATCTATCTAATTATCTTTATGTCTATCTACCTATTTATCTATCTGTCTATCTATCTATCTATCTATCTATCTATCTGTCTGTCTATCTATGTTTCTATACCTATCTATATGTCTATCCATCTGTCTACCTATCTATCTATCTGTCTATCTATCTATCAGTCTATCTATCTATCTGTCTGTCTGTCTATGTGTCTGTCTGCCTGTATATCTATTTATCTATCTATGTTTCTATATCTATCTGTCTATCTATCCATCTGTCTATCCGTATATTCTGCCTATCTGTCTGTCAATCTATCTGTCTAACTACGTCTACCTATCGGTAACCGTTGATGTTTTTAAGGATAATTTATAATTTCAAACAGGAAATTTTCAACAGGTGTCAGTTGTTATAAATCCCTAAAAATTTCCATGCAATAAGCTACAGTACATAATATCAAAGACTCAAAATAAGATGTTATTATTTAAAAAACAAAAAAACAATGAATTAAGTTGAATATGAATCATTTTCATTCCATTTTTAACGCATGTCGATGATGGTTTTATATTCTCTTTAGGTTGATAAATTTCTTTTTATTTCTAGTTTTTCAAATTACGGTTTACAATAATAACGACGTGGTAACATTACTTCCCTTTGACAATCATTCTTCATTAATTTTAACTGAATTAAACTCAAACTAAATTCACGTCAATATTGATTTCTATTTTGCAGGATAGAATGCAAATCCAGGACCAGATTCTCAAGGAAAAAGAATCCCAGTGCATGCAAGATATACTCGACGATTTACTGGATCCAATGCGTGGTAAAGTGCTATAAGCAATGGCTGTATACGTCTGTTACGTTACGTAATTATCCTCTATCACGAATGACTGAAATTCACCTATCGAACGATGTACTGCAATCACATGATAAAAACCCATTACGCTAGATTAACATCAAATTATATATTTAATCATGTTCATCTTTTAGTATTTCATCATTAGAGACTCGAATATCTTCTATTGCGTTTAAAATGAGTATTTTATGCTAATGGAATTGAACTCTGTTGAACAGAAAGTGACGACCGATGTCCTCGCTTCTGGGACGGAATCCTCTGCTGGCCTTCCGCTCCTCATTCGAGTCATCAGCTCCTTCCATGTCCGGAATACATAGTCGGATTCAACACCCACGTACAGTCTATAGAGCTATTCCCTGCTGGGGAAAGTTTGATCGCTTATGGCGCCTAACGTTTCACAGATACAACAGCCAAAAAAATACTGAATGTAGAACTGACAGTACTCTATGTACTAGTAAAGTTTCATTTAAATCGGGTTGTAAGTTTTTCCAAAATAAAATTCTAAATTTGATAGAATACGTCAGTTCCCACCATTCAGAACCAGTTTTTTTTGGCTCTGTAAGCTGTGCAGTTTGGCTGCGTTTTGGTTTTGGTTGAAGAAGTCTGGATGTGATTGATTCTGTGGTGCACAAAAGGGCTTTGCGTCGAAGATCTGTACCGAGAATGGATCGTGGTACTTCAACGAAGAAGTCAACCATACTTGGACGAATTACTCGCTCTGCATCACCAATGATTTCATCAACTCGGGCGTCGATTTCGTGGACCAGTCCAATTCCACACTCATTGTGGTAATAGACTTACCCGTGAAATCTAATATCCGCTTGAGCTAGTCCCTAATATCATTCAGTTTTCCTTTGTATTTGAATCACAGCAATGGCTGCCCGTCATCAAGAGAATATCGCGTGCTGGATATGGAGTGTCTTTGATAACACTGGCGGTGGCCCTATTCATCTTGGCATCTCTCAAGTAAATCACATTTATATGACCAATCGATTAAATTTAATTTAACCAACCATCACAATTTCGTAATTTACAAATACTTTAGTTGAATTTCAATGAAGTCACTTTGTTATGAAATGATAGAAAACTGCGGTGCCCGCGGAATACTCTCCACCTGCACTTGTTCATCTCGTTCATTATGAGAGCATTCATGTCGCTGCTCAAGGATAACCTCTTCGTGGACGGCATTGGCATCGGGCAGCACACTTTCAACCACAGGGACGAAGTCTTTTACAACCACGGCAGTGTAATTTCAACCAATCAATTCACCGACCTGTTCACTCGTTAATTTTGCTCATCTGTATCCAGTGGTACTGCAAAGTGGTCACGTGTCTGTGGCAGTACTTCATCATGGCCAACTATTCATGGATCCTCATGGAGGGACTCTACCTTCACAACCTAATCTTCTTGGCCCTTTTCACCGACAGCAGTGCCATTACCGTCTACATCTACCTTGGCTGGGGTATAAGAAAGCATAACATATTGCCGTAGACAGGCGGCACACACGCCAGGAGCTCTTTTGTCCTTTTAGAAACACAAAAGACGAAACACTATATAGGAGCGTATTGTTATGTATTCAGGCTGCTCTAGGCGACTGTAACTTCACATGCATACGTAAACAAGCTAGTGTTTTTAAAGCTACCTTTATAGCGCTTGTTGCTTGATGAAGTGTCCGCCATATTGTTGACGGTCTTCCTAGTTCTGTCATATAGTTTTCCCTTTGATGTGCTGACAGTAATGCTGAGATTGCGTCCTTTAGGTTAACTTACAAGTCTATGATATGAGGATACTGAGATTATTTGGTGAAAGTGAATTATTTGTGCATATAGAGCCTTTTTGGAGAGTCACGTGACGTGACGTCATCAGGCGCTGATTAATTGTTAAATCTCTTAATTAAAGGCCTACCGATGATATTCGTGACTCCCTGGGTCCTGCTAAGAGTTTTCTACGAAGACCTGCTCTGCTGGACCACCAATAACAACGTTTATATATTCTGGCTCATTCGGGGGCCCATCACCGTCTCAGTTATCGTAAGTTTTGGAAATCCATAACCACTTTGTTGATATGTATAGATATGGGACGCACGCAGGTGAAGTAAATGGGATTTAATATGGACAGGTTAATTTTATCTTCTTCGTTCACGTGACTTGGGTGATTTTGCTCAAACTGAGATCGTCCGTGTCTGCAGATACAAGGAAGTACAGGTACAGGTACTAAATACTTTCTCTTGTCCTCTTCATATAAACATTGCTTACACTGCGTTTAAATTAGCATATATATTTATTGGTGTAACTTGTTTATTTCGTTTACCGTCGTTTCATGCAACACTAAGATAAAATAGTTTCAGATTCGGCCGCTAGGTGGCGCAGATTTCCGTGAACTGACGCTTGGCTGTTACTCTCCTTCCATGTTTGTATACAAAATAAGCGTGTCGCTCGTTTAAACAGAAAATGGGCCAAGTCAACACTGATTCTGGTACCTTTATTCGGGGTCCATTACACGGTATTCGGAGGAATGCAGGGCGCCATGGGGCTGAACGAAACAGTCGAAGTAATATGGCTCTTCTGTGATCAACTCTTCGCATGTTTTCAGGTACAATGTAACTGGACAGGGGGCCCTTGTGTGCAGCTATTAATATGGTCTTGTCAATAATGCAGGGCTTCTTTGTTGCGGTGCTCTACTGCTTCGTCAACGGGGAAGTCCGTGGAGAGGTTACTCGACACTGGAAGCACTGGAGGCAAACGCGATCGGCCAACGGATCAGTCTGGCAGCATCCAGCTAACAACTCAAGGTGCGTTCCGTAATCAGCTTCTTATTGAGCATTCAGTATTACTGTGTGCGTAGGACTAACGGAAGTCGCTGGCGAACCTCGTTCCTGTCCTTGGGAACGTCAGTCGACAGGCGGGACGCCAGGGTGGGATCGCTGACCCCTTCTCCAGTCGGAGGCCCCTCGCACCGCACGAACCGTCTGCTGGTCCCGCACGTGTTAAACGCCAGTCATTCGAGTAGACTGAGTTCGTACGAAAGCAGGCTAGAGAAGGTAAACTGTCCAGTACTGATACAATGCCAAGTAAAGTAAACTTGTAACACACACTTCAGATAGCGAGCGAAAGCGAGGAGCACGGGGCCAACCGGGGGCCGTGTGTCGACCAGACTAACGCGCTGGCAGAGATGACGTTGTTGAGTTCCATGAAGACTGTAGAATGCGACGCAGTAGCTTCGACTAATTGCTAGAGGAACACGTAACCCAACAATATTTCCAAACAAAATCTATAATTTTACTGGTTGTGAAATTGTACATTACCGCAAAGATATTACCAAAGATGTAACCTTATATCGTACCCTTCGCTATTTACTGTGGCCAGCTTTTTATTTGTCCCCTGATAACGAGCTAGAGGACATTAAAGATTGTATCTACAAGACTTGTTTCCCCCCATTCGTGGGCGTAAGATTTCAAAGCAATATTTCACGACAGACTATATGAGTTTAGCGTCTCGCCTGCTCACTTCCTTACTTGGGTTCCTCTTCCGAAACCGAATAACCTGAAAAACCCTTTCTATACAGCAAGACGGAAAAAAGAAATGTAATCCTTCAACATAGTTTAATAATATACTTCCCTTGTTCTAATACTTGTCAGTTTTGTTATTTATTTACCCGATTAGCTATCTATTCAATTACAATAATCAGTTGACTTGGTTGGATCTTGGAGATTGCACAACAGGAATCGGTAAAAATATAAATAATCCAAGGGATAATTGATACTTAAAGCAAAGGGTGAACTCAAAACGGACCTGATTTGTAGGTCACGCTACTGTTGGGGGGGAGTAGCTTCTGCGAAGTCATTTGCATACAATCGGAATAATAGAAACTAAAAGGCTGAAGCAGCGCAGGAAGTCGATTATTCAAGTAACCCATTCTGAACTTTAAATTCACTCGATATTTAATTTCTAATTTTGCATAATTCTGTATTTGAATAATTAACAGTTTGTTATTATCGTTATTAATGATTTTTTTTCTTTTCTTAACAAGTTTTCGGTTTTGGTGAACAGTTGCGTGCGCTTGCGTCGAGCTGAAAACATTGGCTTCTATCGAATCGCAGTCTCACTCGGTAGAGAACCGCCGACCGGTCAACACGGAATTTGTTTTCCTCGGCCCTTCCCTTCTTTGCCAGTGAAAAATAAAAACCGACCACGTGGTTTAATTTTCGTTTCCCCCTTTTCCCCCACTAACTCTAGTTGAAAAACAGGCGACATTTGTCGACACGAGTTGGCGATTTCCGAAGAGAACGATATTGGAATGCTCGCCGGACAATGTCTCGTCGGAAACAAGCGAAACCGCGCGCTTTGAAACGTAAGTCAAGTTTAATAATATTTTATTGTCCTGAAGTTAATTAATATTATTAATTAACAATCTGTGTTGAGTAATGCCGATCCGTTTCCAGACTTTGCGTTCAAACGACCTGCTAGTTGAGTCAGTCTTGAAACCAACACGATTTCAGTTTGTAACCAAATAGGATTTTCCAGTTTAGTATTAGTGTTAGTAGTAAGTGTAGTAAGTAGTAGTTTTAGTACTTAATTTAGTATTTGCAATTCATTCCAATTAGATGGGTTGGAGAATCTTGTAAATTTGTGTTGTTGAGATTTTTGACGAGGGAAGGTAAAGATCAGAAGGATCAGTACACTGACGACGCTCATTAAGTACTTGGTCGAGGTTAAAGGACCGAGTTGTTTGGGAGGCAATCCGGAAGGAAAAGATTTGAACCGTCAACAGAGGCTAATTACAAGTGCGGCCATGTGTGTAAATGGAGTACGTGAAAGTCTGCGACCAGACCAGGAGCACGTTTACTTAGGAAACAACGCCCTCAACTGCATTTCGTCAAGGGATCCCCGGGGAGCTCTCTCTCTCTCTCTCTCTCTCTTTCTAGCCGGCGATCCCTGCAGCTCCGCCCGTCCGCCTTTTGCGCTTCCCTCGAGGGATGGCGCATTGAGCGAACACTCGATCCCTCTTTCAGATGCTACAGCAAAGAATCTGGCTACTTTTACAGGGATCCCACTTCCAATATCTGTCTATCTATCTGCCTATCTAGCAATCTATCTATCAGTTTATCTATATATCTATCGGTCTATATATCTATCTATCAAGCTAGCTACCAACTAGCTATCTGTCTGCCTGCCTGTCTATCTAGTTACCCGTCTGTCTGTCTGTCTGTCTGTCTATCTATCTATCTATATCTATCTGTCTATCTATCTATCTATATCTATCTGTCTCATTGAACTAAATATCAAAAGATCTTTGTGGACGTACGGAGAGAGGCCTGGCGAGGCCTGGTTATGTTTACACGGTTCGATTTCCAAAATCTATCTATCTATCCATCTAGCTATCTGTCTATGTATCTATCCACCTGTCTATTCATCCATCTGTCTGTCTATCTTGCTATCTGTCTGTCTGTCTGTCTCTCAGTCTGTCTGTCTATCTCTCTATCTGTCTATCTATCTATCTATCTATCTATCTATCTATCTATCTATCAATACCTATCTGTCTCATTGAACTAAATATCAAAAGATCATTGTGGACTTGTATGGAGAGAGGCCTGGCTATGTTTACACGGTTCGACTTCCAAAATCTATCTATCTACCCATCCATCTAGCTATCTGTCTATGCATCTGTCTATCTGTCTATCGGTACATCTATCTATCTAGTATTTGTCTAGATGTCTAGAGATCATTGATGGAGAAGGATCTGGTTAATTTCACAGTGATCCTACTTTCGTTAAAGTGATCCTGAAAGTTTTGTCATGGAAAGGCTTGCCAATGAACAACAGGATCGTTGAAAATGTACAGGGGTTACAATTTAAAAGTAATTTGTTATTGACGATGCATTTATAATTGAAGTTTTGAGCGCAGCTCTTTAGTCACCAGGGACCGTGGCATTGAGCGATCCTCGTTAGGTCCACAGGGGATCCGGCTATTTTAGCTCGGAGTCGATTTCACGAAGTAATCGCGAGGAAAAGACAGTCGTGTCCTGAAATTACAATCACCAAAATTGACGTTGTAATTAAGACCAATTCTGCTTTAAGTTTATACGGAATTTAATAATAAATTGATAAGGTAATTTGGTCTATTAAAGTGACCGGTTACTAGTAATTTTATAACTGGAAAAAAATCTATTAAGTTGTTAATTGTTCGGTAATGAACGTAATTAATTATTTCTAAAAAAACTATAATTAGGTGACGATATTGAAACGGAAAGTACAGCCGCACCGACTCCGACCCAGTTGCATCCAGCGGATAGCGACTATGACGACGATGAAGAGCCCGACTTGAATCTCAACGACGATGCGCCGGAACCAGGTATTAACGGTTACACCAGTAATCGTAATCATTACTTAAAATATCATCTCACATTGCGTGTAACCAATCAACATTACCGTAACGCATTTCGTTGGTTTGATTAGCTTGTATGAAGTTTGTTGATATTATCGTAACTTAATTTCATTGTTTCATCGAATTGCAATTAAGTTTCACCCAATTATGTATATCTGTAATCATGTAATGTGACATTTCATGGTCATTTGCCTGGATTGCACAGACTGTAGTGACTTGGCCTGTTTATAATTTACTCTTGAATTTATAATTTAAATATAACGTTAATTAACTAATATTGATTTCGAATCTCAACCATGATCCGCTGGACCCGGGTGTGAACGGTTACACCAGTAATCGTAATCATTACGTGAATTGACTGATGAACTGGCCTTTTGTAATTTATAATGAAGGTTAACTTTTTAATGTAATGTTGATGGCTATAAGTATTAGTTAATAATGTTGGGAATTAAATGTTACATTGCCGAGCAGCAAATAGAGCTGTTGATGATGTAACGGCGAATATCGAACAGGCAAAAGGCTTGTTCTTTCACGGAGAAGAACAACCCGGTGGGGGGTTCCATGGCGGACCCCCCAGTCGTTCCATGTGAAAGCAAACTTATCCGGTCGCTGGAACAGTTCCAGCCAAGTTGAACAAGAATGCAAAATAGGATTCTTTTAATGTCTATACTTTTCCCATTCGACATCTTACTTTAATCCTGTCCTATAGCCTTCTCCTTTCACGTGTAATCATGGTTTGAATCGTGTGATGAACTGTATGGTATGTGCACCATACGGTATCAAGTTACCTAGAAGAATCTGAACTGAAAAACTGGCCATCGATGTTTAACTTTAATTGAATGTTAATTAATCTGCGGTCATCTTGGGAATTATTTGATTTCGATATCGTCTTGCTTGATCCATTTTTCTAAAAATTACCCTTTCATTAAATTTAATTGCCTTAATTTATGTCACCATCATCGTGCAGTTGACTTTGGTACCTATCTATTCAACTGTATTATCCTTGTGATATAGTAAAGTTTAATTCTATTTAATTTAAATCGTATGACGATGAG
>JAIQCU010000227.1:0-69418 GCA_022114935.1 Leptestheria dahalacensis | reverse complement strand
CCGCCCCCCCCCCATACAAGATGAAAAGTATTATTAGCCTAGTAGCTGCTTTTATAGCGAATCTGCTTGTTTTTCTTCTGTTTGAAAATCTTTTAAATCACTTTGACAAGATAAAGTGCATGCTGCTTTAGTGCATTGCTTGATTTTTAATTTTTTTCTCTCTCAATTACTCTCGATTTACTATTAGTGGATAGTTATTATTAAAAAAAAATTCCTTCTCCCTCTGTGTCTCATCTCTTTCTCTCTTTCTCTCTCTCTTTCTTTCTCGACAATTTATCTTATTATTCACAAATTTTGATATTTCGCCTGTTTGTCATCAAGCAGGTTTTTTTCCTCTTTTTTAAAAATCTACTCGTCACACACACACATACAAAAAGTTACGGTATTTTTATAATTGATATGATGTGATGCACGGCTAGTTGACTATCGATTAATTATTGGTGAATTTTTTATCTCAATCTAATTGTGTCGATAGATGAACATATCTTGTGGGGCTTCTCTGGAGAAGAAAAAAGGAGGTTTTCAAGAAGCAAAGAAGATCACTTTTCTGTTTGTTTTTCTCTTTTAATTTATCAATGAAATCGTCGAAAAGGAGATTGTTGTTTTACAAGAAAATTGTGTTTATGGAAACCAAACATGAGACAAATCCCCCATTTGTATGTGCCTTTTGGAATGACACCTCTAAATCCCCTTACCCCCTTTAACCCCCTTGAAAAAAGCCCCCCTCCCCCCCGGAGTGTCCGATGTTGCTAACATCTGGCACGTTAGGATCGATCATCGTTCAAAGCAACACAAGCCGTTCACATTGTCATCAATAAGTAAAGGAAAACACCCGCTGTAACCCGCATGGAGAAGTGGACAAGAGACCGTTTGGATGGACAGTTCTATTGTTTTTTTAAAAATTAATTAATATTATTGTAATCGACTGTTTTATATTCACTGAGAACAAGAATACAGTTGGTTCTAAATTCGCTTGGTTTATCTGCACTGTCGTATAAGGTTGAAACCGCTTAGCTATAAGGATTTAGCCAATCTTTAGGATTTTATTGTAGCAAAACTAACGGGCCAATTTCAACGAAACTTTCACAGTGTGTTAAGAACCTTTGACTCTACACGTGGTATTTTTTGCGCTGCTTTATCTTTATAATTGTGGAAGTTATAAGCAAATAAACTTTTACCCAGCCAGGACTCTTTGTTTCTGCCCTTCTTGCTTTCTGCGTTGAACTTTTTTAAGGGAAACTGTTAAATCAGATAAGCTATAATTTCGTCATGAATTTAATTTCTCGCGAGTTCGGGTAAAGAACTGCTGATAATCACAAAAAAAGAAGATTTTAACCAGAAATATTGAGAATTCTTTTTATTCAGAATGTAAAATAGTTCATTCCAGAATCACGATTTTAAATTATCTTGTTTTGAGATTGTCGTAATTGGAATCGAGGATCAAATTGTCCATTATCGCACTCGTTAATCGTACATACATTAAATACGAACAGAGTAAATTTAACTTTTAGATTAGATTTCGTTGAATTTCCTGATCAGCAGAACGCCATCTATTAGATGCGCAAAGATATTGGAACGGATCTCGTCTGCTTGTTTACTTTTAAATTGTTCGATTACACTGTATTTGCAATTAAATTCTGTAACATGCAGATTGACAGAATAGAAGATGATGTATGTTTCACCGTTTTCTATGAAAAATATCTGATGGGTAACAAGCCGTGCATACTCGGGAAGAGGTTCACCGAGACGTGGCCCGTCTTTGAACGCTGGGGCAGAAAAGAGGCAGGTTGCCGAGAACCTGATTGGGACAACCTTTGCAGCTTTTATGGTAATCATTAACATTGTAAGATGAAAATGCAATGGTATTAATAGTTAATGTAACATCCTAATTTAGAGTCTGTTGTGAAGGAGATTGTCACGTCCCCGTCGCTAACTGCGAGAAGACGTACTACGATTCGCAAGAGAAGATGACGATGACCTTCTCCGACTATGTAAAGTACCTGGTGAAGTACAAGCAAGATGGTTACCCATCAACGTCCACTTGCCTGTACCTGAAGGTTTGTTAATTGCATGTCAACTGAATTCTATTTTTTAGGTTAATGTTTTAATTATATACGTTAAGTTATTAGTAATTGTTTTTGTAACAAAGGACTGGCATTTCACGAAGGACTTCCTGCAGGAGGAAGTCTACAAGCCACCGGTTTATTTCCAGAGCGATTGGCTCAACGACTACTTTTTGCGGGAAAAGGACGACGATTACCGTTTTGTTTACATTGGACCGAAAGGCAGCTGGTATGTTCCATTACTCAATAAGTAAACCTTTATAACGATGTAGTTAACCCCACAAAATGATTACGCAGCTATTACATTCATGTAATTTTAGGACACCGTTTCATCGTGACGTCTTCGGGTCATTCAGCTGGTCCGCAAATATCTTCGGAAGGAAAAAGTGGATCCTGTTGCCTCACGGGGAGGAAGAAACCCTCAAACGACTAAACGACGGTCACCTTCCGTACGATCTCGACAGCTTCGTGAAAACGGGGGAATACCCTTCAGAGAACTTTATTAGCGTAATACAAAATGCGGGCGAGGTTATCTTTGTACCGTCGGGTTGGTATCATCAAGTTTGGAATTTAGACGACACCGTTTCAATCAACCACAATTGGTTCAACGCTTCAAACATCGGACACATACGCCGCGAACTGGACAAGGCGCGGGAAGATGTGACTGCAGAACTGTCGAGTTACAACGATACGTTTGCAGTCGACGAGTGGACGAGTCAGATTGAGATAGTCTTGCGCTGCCACCACGGCATGAATACAGAGGACCTCACGATGATGTTGAAAAACATGATACAAAGGTATGAAAGCAAGCAATCACCTGATATACACATCGAGTGCCCGAGTTGCAGTGATAACCCTGTCGGGCACCTTTGTAATCCCGAAACCTTTGCATTATTTAATATAAATAAATTGACCGAGGCTTTAATGAAGGTGTGACATTCTTTTTTCAATTTCTTGTATTGAAATAAAGAAAACAAATACAAAATATCTCTGTGAAAATGTATTAAACCTTTGGTGCCTTGAGGATGCCAACGCGTCTCAGGTATCTGACGATCCAAGGGACGCAGGCGAGAGTTATACCGATCCGCACTGGGGCGAACACCTTGTGAACCGCGTAGGCGACAACGAACGTAGATGCCCCAGTGGCAAGCTTAGATTGCAGGATGTCCCCCCCAATGCCGATCGCTGCGAGGAGTGAGGGAATGTCGATACCACTGCACACAATGATAGACAATAACCGCCAAACACTTTTTCTAATTAAAAAAATTCTAGTGACCTTGCAACTGCTGAGTAACAAATGCCAAGTGACGCTATTGATAACGTCACATGGAAGACAATGACAGTTGCTCCGTAGTCCTTGACCGCCCGTTTCAACTTTTCAACACGGGATTCTGGTTGTTGCGGGATGCCTGACGGTTGGCCCGACGCGGGCTGTGGCTGCTCCATAGAGTAAAATCTACAGGTCGTCTTGTCAAACTGGAACGACCTAAAGGCAAATTAAGCAGAATGACTGCTAAACATTAATTCTTTTACATTAAACCATAACATGACAACTACCTGTCCGTGAAACCGTGCTGCGGCTCAGGAACGAGATGGTTGCAGACCGTTCGGAATGACGACAGTTGCCGAGTTGAGTGAAACTTGAAGGATTCTTAAAATTAAAAAGAGAATGCAATGAAAAACTTTAAGTTTGTTATAACTTTTGGCTATAATTGCATCACTGTGAGCGAGCGCAGGAGATCGGAGAAGTCGGAGCATTTCCTGTGTCCTTGTAAAATCACTTTACGATCAATTATCTTGTAGGAATTTTCTTTTTCCAGTAGTTAACTGCTGACAGTCGACTTTCAGGAACTCGTGTTTCTTTTCAGCGTTTCTGTTTACTCTTGAACTACGACCTTTCAAAAAGGTCAGCTGATAAAAAAGTCGAAGTTAATTAACTAAGTCACCGCTAGATGCCAGAGGAAACGCAATCGGATTGTTTTACAAATTTTTATTTTATAATCATATTTGAGGCGACAAAAAGATACAAACAGTAAATTAGGATTTTTCGCTGACGACGGAAATGGTAATAATCATGGTTTTCACATTACTTCCATTGCGCTCTGATTGGTGTCTGCCTCTACGTTTCTCAGCGGTGGATCCATGAGACTGTTGCCGTTGTCCATGAGTTCGTCTTCCTGACCCTGGGCCGAATTGTTTCCCGTCTCCGCGTTCGAGTCCCAGTCAATCTTGAATCTGGTCACTCGAGGCTCTTCGAGGATGTTGCGAACGAGCTATTTGGAGTGATTGTTCAATTAAGTTTTGCATGTAATTTAATATTGGATGTTACAACATACTTTACTGAAATCAGGGGTCGGCGGCGGGTTGTCTTTCAACTCAGGGTCTTCATAGTCATTGTTGACGAAATAGCCAACCCGCACGAACTCATTGTCTCTGTATGAGCACGTCAGTAAAACTGCCGTAACGCCAACCGCATCGGCGACGGGGATTTTGGCGGTATCTGGAGGGTCGGCCTGGAAGATGAACTTGTGTCGTCCGACGGGAACGGGTCCGACCACCACGGTGTCGAGAACCTGATCATATGCCGCGCTTTCTGCCGAACCGACGTAGGTTAACTTCCACTCGAGATCTACGAAATTTCAATTCATATTAATTTCATTAACTATCTTGATTAATAATGGTGCTAGAAGAGTTGAATTACCTTCGGGTATTTCATCAATGCATTCGAATATGATTTCAAACTGGAAAGGCGTGTAAAACGGGCAGGGATTGCTTAAAACCTGAACACTGCATATGTGTACTTTGGCCATGTTATATTTTGTCCAATGAACGATTGAATAGCGCGAATGATTTTAAACGAAAATGGCGAATTATGTTGAGTCGGATATGACGAGGAGCCTGCCAGTCGAAATGCAGCTGTAGCTTGTCAATGTGTCCAAGTCAACAGAGGGATTGTGCCAGGGAAGCGCGCCAAAATATGCAGCGCGGCGTTGCCAGATTTACATTAATATTAAATATAACTTAAAGATTTAAGTAACTAAATAATCTAATTGTGTTAAGTACTATGAAATGATTAATTATAATTAAAAATATTAATTAATATTCTCTTAATAGCCCGATTTGCATCCAACAGCGCAGCAAAAGCGACAGATATAGAATTGAAAATAAAAAATAATAACACAGTTTAATAATTTGATAAAAATGAATAATACGGACAATAATACGAGAATTCGAAAAAAACAACAGGTGAATATGAAACAATTTGTGTGTATTGTACGAATTGCAAAAAAGGGACAAAAAAAACTCTTCCAACTGCTTTTCTCATTTTGCTTATTTACATCATGGCCAAGGCAAAGAAAAAAAATCCTGTGGCTTTCTCTTATTTTCTTCATAATAATAATAATAATAATTCTGCAATCAATTTCACAAGTATTTCATTTCTCGACATGTTCACACGTCCTCTCCTCAACTTTTCCATTTTTCCTACCAACGAACCCATCCACAGAAAAGACACCCGGGCCTCGCTACTTTTTCACCTAATGTCCAGTTTTTTTTCTTCTCTCCTCTCCCTCCAAACTGAATATTCCAAAAATGGGTTTACAATTTCCAAAAATAATAATAATAATAATGGAAATTAACTTGACATTTCTCCCTCCTTTCCACGGTCAAAACCCTCCCGGCGTGTCACTGTAAATCTGTCCTCTTGCGGTTATTTCAACAACAAAAAAAACAGCTGACGGACTAGAATCCATTTTAAACTTCAATTCTCGCCCCCCAAAAATATTTGACCGGAACAGAAAAAAATTCAAGTTACCAAGGCGAGAAATTTCTTAAAAAAGAGGAAAATTGGCAATGAAAATTTTAATCTATTCTTCATTTTTTCATAAATTATTTCTCTGTTGTTTTTCACCGTCCGAAATCCCGATTCGTGTGCTAGCGAGATGGTCAATTTTCTCAATTTATTCCCGCCCCTTCTCCCCTCGTCTTTTCAGTGGTCAATATTGATTGGGCGTGGCCATGGGTGTAGATAAATGAATCACAGACTCAGTAGCAAGGCCTCCAAATGATTCAAAGTCGGCTGTTTTTCCCCCCTCCATTGGATAACTCATGGTATTCGGTAGTTGTTCTACTTTTCGTGTTTGTGTCTGTCGACCTGCACAGCTTCGGTTAAATGAATGAACTGAATGAATGAATGACCCTCCTCCTCCGCCTCCTCCTCCCTCCGCCCTTGTAGTTTGCGTTGGGTTTCATTCAATGACAACGTAAGGCAGCACGTGGAGCAGTTCGTCCTTGTAGGAGCTGAGGGAAAGCATCTCGTTCCACTCGCGAAACTCGTTCTCGAAATCTCGACTGCCGTTGATGTTCTCCACCGGCTCGCTGTGAAGTCGCTCCAACTCCTCGTCAGTTACCTGAAATGGACACACCAGTTCAGTTCATTTGGTGCCAATACACCTAACTATGACGCACATAGTTAAGCAGCATTCCCATTGATAGAATTCCCTATTATGTATAATAGTTGTGCTAATGCCACATTAACCTGGATTTACTCGTACCTATTTAGAATCCCAACATTTCAACTCGATTTCAATATTAAGAAATAGCTTGATTTATGAATATCATAGATAGTTAAGTGTAATGGCTCCTAGAATGTCGAGATTAATTGTATTGTATATATTCCTTCATGCATTTGGACGAACATTGTATTTGGGTATCTTAAATTCAAGTGGAATTAGGTGTAATTAACCGTCATTAGTCCAAAGTAATTTCAAGGTATCACCACCGTAATAAGACACTATCATCAATGAATTAGAGTTAAGCCAATTGACATACAGTAATCACCTGCTTAAGTCAACACGTCATCTAATTAATACAACATCAATCAGATAAATTAGAACCGCATCAGATGATAATACAGACTGTTGCGCAGCTTCAATGATTTAACTATCGATACTTACTACTTGATTGCTACTTTTACTACTTTACTAGTAGAATGCTAAGCTAGAAGATATAACAATCGTACTGATCGCTTTTGAGAAAACGGTTCAGCAGCCTGCTCTTCGTCGAGCTGCTCCTCGGGTTCGACGACATCGTCCGACCAGTCGATCTTGGAGGGATCCAGCGGCGGCAATCGGGCCAGGATCTCCTCCACCGAATCTTCTTTAGGTACTTGAACCTGCGCGCTGTTGGTGCTCGTCTTCTCCGGTAGGCCAGGCTCCGGCAGGGCGACCGGGGCCTGCGACTGAAGGAACTTGTTCATCAAGTCGCCCTTGGCGTCGCGCAGTGATGCTACCGAGTCGGTAGCTTTCAGAGCTGCTGAAGACGTTAAACTGGCGCTGCTGCCCAGGACTCCTGCTTTGGAAGCCAGTGTTGGACTGCCGCTGCGGCGAGCAAGGTCCTCCAGGAGCTCTTGAGTCGTTTTCACCTTTTTTTTTAAAAAAAATCAGATAAGTTAGTCAATCGAATAAAACAGCATTTACCACATAATTAATCTAGAATAAAAACTAACTTAAACACCAAGCATATCAAATTAAAATAAAAAATAAAAACAACTTTGAAAAGGTTAGATAAAATAATTAATTAGACACCAAACTTTTAATAATTGCAAGTTTTCAAATTAAAATTAACCGCTACATTTACATTTACAGATTTAATTGGAATAAAAATCAAAATAAAATTAATACATAAGAATATCTAAGTAAAAAGAAACTGTTACTTTAAGCAAATTCAGGTTCCGTGATATTCTACCATAATCTTAACACTGTCCAGTCTCTCGCTCAAATATTAATTGGCGAGGTCAGGCTGGTGAAACACAATGATCGCCTTACTTTAGGAATCCTCGCTTTTGTGGCGAACTTTTCCTTTAAAAGGTCCGCTCCTTCGAGTTTCAGTTCCCTTTTGGAACGGCCTTTACTTCTGGAAGAAAACGAGGCACGACTGTCTTCCATCACGGCGACGACCGACGAGGACGCGGCCACCGAGGCACTTCTCGAGTCGCTGGACCAGCTCAGCACGCTCTCCCGACTGCACTCGTCGTGCCATGTGCCGTCGATGCCGTTCGTCGGTCCCGAGCTTCTTTCGGAAAACTGTAAAAGAAGTCACAATGTTTGACACATAACATCATTTTACAATTAGAACAGGAGACTACCTTAAATCCTTGAGACGAGTCGTCGTCCTCTCTCGGCCGCTTAACACCATGGCTATGATTTTTGATTAATTCAGGTCTGCCAGGGCCCGGACTGAGGACCTTTGATTTGGTCACAGAGGCCGGAGTGGAAGGCCGAGACGAATTTGGCTGCTGAGTGTGGGGAAATGTCACATTAATGCCGGGACTTATACTAGTGTTTGACGCGACCGAGTTTGAGGGGCTGGAAACCACTCGTCTGGTGACGGGACTCAGCGCCGAGTCCCGGAACGCTGGGCTCGCTGACTGGAGTGAGGAAGCCGACCGCAGAACAGGACTGGTCATGGGCCACGAGTTAAACGTCGCCGGGCTGGATAACCTGGACAACTCTTTGAGTGCAGGGCTTGAGGAGGAGGTAGTTAGACCAGTGGTTCTGGAAATCTGAGTCTTGGCAGCTAGGCCGACCGGTGGAGCGTTATTGGAAGCCCCGTTCTCCGTGGGCTTGGCGAACGTGTCTCGCCATCGACGGACTAGCCCCTTTGCTCTTCGAGCCAGGTCTTGGTTTGTCGTCTTCTTGCGCATCTCGTTGATGTACCGTCCGAGTCGCGTCGCCTACAAAACGAAACCCTTTCCATTTGAAACAGACTTGTAAGATGACTCCAACCAATATGGTTATACCTCCAGCGCCTCTTTAGTGATGGACGTCTTCTCGAGTAGTGATATGACTTCCATTGCGAGCTCCATATCCACCACCTAGAATGACCATATTAATCAGAATCCAATCATATCGTATCATAAGCTTAATCTTAAAAGAAACAACACAGGTCAGGGCGAAATATCGGTTATTTTAGGGGTCAAAATCATGGGTCATACATTTTTCCACGTGTGGCCAACTTATAATAAAAACAGCCTGCACCCGCCGAACATAAACGGTACACGTCCGTGAACAAGCTAGATTTTCCCAAGATGTCAATCCGTATTATTTTTCTTTAAAATGAATTTTCCAATTTTAAAGGTGAAAAATTTTCCTTCAATAGATGGAACAAAATCAATGGGAAAACAAATGACTGCGGCGGCGCGCAAGGTGGCGCAGAGCGCAGCCGCAATGTTCGGCCCGTAGTGTGCGGCTAGGGAAGGCAGTCAGGCCAGTGGCAGCGCTTTCTAGCAGGCTCTTTTCACCACTTTTTCAACTCAATTTCCCGTCTCCAAACGTGGCGCAAAAATTCGGTAAAAATGCCAATTGCGACGTCCGCATCATCCTCTATTGATTGATGTAAGTTTCGACTAAGGTAAATGGTTTTCAGTCGACGAGAAAAATCCAAGAGAAAACTCTCTGACCCCGGTGTTTCTAAAGGCAAATGGCTGCACCACACCATGGCGAAGGGCGAATCTCAGTGTTTTGTTATTTATTTTTCGATGTTTTGTTGTAATTTTGGTTTTGTCCCGGCCTTAATTGTAAACCTGATCGATTGTCTAATATCTTACATTGTTGTCCCGGTCGAGAGCCTGTAACAGTTTGTCCTTAATTTCAAAGAGGGAATGCTGCATTAGGCCGTACTTTGGCACGATTGCACAGCCGTACAGCCACTGTGTTCTCTTATGGCCGACATGCACTCGAGCGCCTCTCTCCCGCTAGTCACCGCCAGCCTTATATACTGCACCCGATCCGATCCCCAGACGTTGCACCTGACGTCACGAGCACCGAACCCAGCGCCACCTGCCGGTAACTTTTTCAAAAACTATGCGCTTACACATAGCGGGGGTCAAGTAATATAAATATGTTTCGTTTCAGTTTATAACGGTTTGATTTCAAATTGAATTTCATTATTTTTTAGATACGAATTAGATTTGAATTTATTTAATCTCAAATGATGAAATTTTGCTGGGTAGATTTAGGATTTGATTTTTTAAAAAGTTGGCCATCTGGCGGTGATTCAGCTTAAAATTCGCGCTTTACAGGCTAACTGCAAACTAATTCTTTTTTTTTCATTTATTAAAGTTTAACTTGAAATTCCGTCTTTATGCTATCTTTGTGCTCATTAAAATAGACGCTGTCATCTTTCGAAAATATTGAATATTATTTTCGTTTAAATAAAGACTGACGAGTGCTTGGATTTCAGTTCTCGCCACCTGGCCGTGATTAGTGAAGAACGACTTTGAAAATTGTAATAAGCAAGATCATGGTGCATTCTTCTTGAATTTTTTTTAGTATTTCTCCAAGTTTTTAATTTGAGTTTTAAAATTAAAACAACCTGTATGTTTAAGTTACAGGGTGTTGGAATGTGCGTGTTCTTAGAGATTTTAATCAGATGAATGAGTGTGTATTGTGTAAGTTACACAACAGGACTGGTAGACTAGAAGATAATTAATTAATTGACAATTTATACTAGGAATACCTTGCCATGGATTCAGACACAGTTCAGGATGAGATTGATGCGCTCCGTTCCATCTACTGTCGGGATGGTGAGTTTACACTCTATGCTGCGGGACGGAACGAAGTGTCTTACTCCCTCCAGCTTTGTTCTTTCGATGCAGCGACTGTTTACCAGATGAATGTCGTGGCTTCAAAGAATTATCCAGCCGAACCCCCTTTAGTCTCGGTGCAGGTATCATGTAAACATTTCTAGCTCACTAATTGAAGTTTTAACCATGTTGTTAATTTATAGTGTCCAGATTTACACCGGAAACAACTTGAATCTATCGAGGTCATGCTCCGTGCGGAAGCAGCGAAGCTGGTCGGGCAGCCGATGATTCTGGAACTCGCTGATTTGCTTCAACGAGAATGTACCGGTCCCGAACAGCCGTCACAATTATCGGAAACTGACGAAGCTGCTCCGTCCGTGACGGTAATACTCTCCCTGGATCACATCCGATCCCGCAATCAGTACTGCAGGCTGGTGTCCGGGCTATGGTTCGATGACCTCGACTTGAACGCGGCGCTGCTTTTTGTCAGTCACCGGATATTCCTCATCGTTTCTGGAACAAAACCCGACGTTCAGGTAACAGGAATCTGAACTTATTTTTCAAATTAAGTGTATTCGACTATTTATTAATTTGTATTTTTATTTCTTATACGAAAGGCGTATCTGAAGAACCACAGGACCCAGAATATTGACGTAGACAGCAGCGGTAGACCTTGCAAAGAACGGCTTCTAACAGTCCTCGGGGAAGAATGCTACCACGCAGTCTTTGACGAGCGCTTTCATATAGCAGACTTCAAAACTTGCGAGGATCTTGAACGTTTTATGGAGAAACATAAACTGACCTGGTTGTATGACACTTTTATAAAGCCGTGTATATAGTAATATAATGATTTACATGAACATTCAAAGTATAACAAGTTGATTATTTGGTGTCCACATGCAGAAAAATATAAATTCCGAAAGACGCGGGAGATCACATTCTTAGTATTTCTGGTGAAGGACCGCAACAATACGATAACGCGCAAGGTAAACAAACCGTCTTTTTTTTTTTGTCCACAACACCGGGATCTTGATTAGCCGCTCGTTTTGTGTGTATTGCAAAGCGGGGAAATTGCGGGGTTCCTCTCAGAGCTCGATCCCTTAGGGTAACGGTGAAGGTCAGGTGAAAGAGCCCGGCGGAGTAGAGGCGATCCCGGCTCTGCTGATCTCGGTCTCACAGAGAAGCAGCTTTTCGCCACTGGGGAAAGGCTGGATGCCGATGAACCCGGACTGAAGGATTGAGCGGTTTGCGATCCTCCGGGCAGGTGCCCTGACGACAGGTTTAACGGGGTGACGAGCCTAATAAGGAAACGGATAACTTTATAGATGAAATTGTTGTAATTGAATTCATTATGCGTAAGATTTGTAATCAAATTCTAAAGTTACTTGCCCGTACGGGATGGATATGAAATCAGCAGGTTTCAAAATATAATCGATTTTGCACTAAACATACTAAATAATTTAGTTCTACTATTCAGTAGTTTATTTAATAAAAAAAAACAATTAACTAGAACTCTGAACACAAGTAAAGAGAATATACCTTAACGCAGGATTTATTTGACAAAATGACAAAGGCGACGGTGTCCTGGCTAAGGGCGACAACGGAATCTGCCCAATGGATTTGCGTCTGCACAGTGAGTGCTGCTTCCTAGGCGACTGCAACTTGCCTGGTAGACACTGCAGAGACGACGGTCTGGAGAACTGACCTGATCCGCTGGAACAGTCTAATATAAAAGAGCATGTTCGAAAATTAGCTTAATTACAAAGCTCGATCAATTAATTAGAAATACGAAAGACGATTAATTGATAATTTTAATTACAACTACCTAATTAGTAACTATGAACAGCTAAAAGTTTGTATATATCTTTCAGATCCTATACACGACCATTAAACGTATTGGTTGCAAATCATGATTGATTCGTTTAGAATTCAAATGACGATAAACTAACAATGTTAATTAACTAATTAGCTCTAGAAGCTTCTATATCGCAACTATTACCTCTAATTCCTATTCACGACTGTTAGATACGGTTATGTAATAATTAGACAGCTTATTTTTTGTGATAATTAGTTGTAAAGCTCGATTCTTTAACTTAAAATGCTATTGACGACTTATTAATGATACTATTTTACTAAATTCTTAGCAACTATAAACAGCTAAACTATCATACAACGCAATTATTTCCTTTAGAACCCAGTCACGACCCTTATAGGAAATTGGTGATTTCAATCACTGTTAGGGAAACTAATAGCAAGCGCTGCTACTGCTAGAATTTGCTATTACTAGAGCTGCTGCTAAAAGCTTATAAAACGCAACTATATCTTTCAGATCCTAGTTATGACCCCATAAGAAACTAGTGATTTCGATCACAATAGCAAGGGTTGCTACTACTAGATTTGCCATTACTAGAGCTACTGCTAGAAGCTTATATAACGCAACTATATCTTTCAGATCCTAGTTACGACCACATAAGAAACTAGTGATTTCGATCACAGTAGCAAGGGTTGCTACTACTAGATTTGCCATTACTAGAGCTGCTGCTAAAAGCTTATGTAACGCAACTATATCTTTCAGATCCTAGTTACAACCATAGAGAAAACTAGCAATTTCAATCAGTGCTATTAGATTAATAGCAAGCGCTGCTACTGCTACTGGACTTGCTACTACTAGGGCTGCTGCGGGCTATTGTTACCCGAGGAAGAAACGGAAGATGGCGATGAGGACAAGAGCGAATCGCTGGATCCCGTCCCTGCTTCAGCAGCGCGGAGAACGGCATCGTGCACCGACGACCGGCTGCTGCTGGTTCCTGGACAGTTTGCGACTGGAGAACTGGAAAACGAGTGCTGGAACACGGAACGAAAACCAATCTTGCTGTTAACTTTCTTTAAAATTTGAATTAAACGAGTTAAAACTATGTGATTATCTATTATTACATTAGGTAAAAAGTACGAATTTACCTAAAACCGAAATATACTTAGAGGAATTGGGAATTGGGTGCAATTCGGTAGAAGAATAAAGAAGCAATTAACTTAAATATCTAGAATAATTTGCTTTTCAGGTTAAGATGTTAAATGCTAGCTAATTACCTGCTGTATCTCGGCGTTAGCCCGTTTGCTGCTGAGCCTCCTCAGCAAGCTGATCTTCTTCCTGCTGCACTGCTCCCCCTTGCCCTTATAGTTTATGGCCGGTTGCCTACGACAGTAGGCGCCGTGGATCATCCTGGACGACCGGCGAGCTAAGCGACTCTTGGCCGGTTCCCTTCGTCTTCCTCCCCTGCGGATGGTCGTCTGGTCCAGCGGGATCGCGCGGAGGGTAACCTGGCTACCTCCGGACAGGAGCAGCTCCAAAACCTGCGGGTTGAAACCGAATTTCGCCGTGTAATACTTAAAACCAACTGGACAATAGTTTCCAAATTATTCCAATGTTTTAATTATAATGATTAACTAGACTGGCTTGAACAGAATGAATATAGATCCGGTGTGTTATGTTTCGATACATTCCATAAATAATTAATTATTTTCATGTGCTATGGTTACGGATTAGGTAAAGAGAACTAATATTCATATTTAATTAGTACATGTTATTGTCTGGATAACAATGTTAACATCTCATTAAGACAGTAAGGCAACCTGAGTATGAAACAGTCCCTGGACGGGTTCCTCATTAATATGGGTAATCAAATCCGCAGGTCTGAGCCCAGCTTCATAGGCAGCGCTCTTGTCGTCAACCGCCAGCACCACGTGCTGCAACGTGTAGACATCAGAGTCGCCGACGTAGACTCTGATAGACTTGACAGTGAAACCGAATCCACTAGGTCCTCGCTGGAGAACGATAGCGGGCCTGCAGCTGGCCGGAGGACACGGGGAGCTATTCCGGTTCATCAAATCATCCGGAGAGATAACAAGAGACACTGCGGTTAGGCTTCTCCTCAGCGGGCGCTGCTTGGTTTTCTGATTGGGTGAAGTATTGGCGCTGGTACTGTAGAGGCGGCGCCTAGTCTCCGGTGTGCATTTAGGGGATAGTTTCGACTTTGCCGGATTGTCCGCATCCGCGCAAGGTTTAGCATCACCGTGGTAAACTCTGTACCGCGGGGAGCAGGACGAGAACGACTTGAAGGTTAGGGTATCGTGGGTATCATCGGTATCGTCGTGACAGTAGCGATCAGTGCGGGTATCAAAGTAGCTGGTATCGTCATCGCCTTCCAGCTGCGGAACAAAATCGACTTTCTGCCGCAAGAGCGAGTTCCAGTCGACTCCGCTGAAGAACGAGTGCAGCTTGACTTCAGCAGCTCCTGCTGCTCCCAGTCGATCCCGCGGGTTCTGCCGAAGAAGTGCGGTGATCAGTTGGCGCGCTTCAGTTTGAATGGGCCAATCATCTTCGTCGGGCCACTCGATATCGTCGTTGATAACGTGAGAGAAGAGCTCCTCGGGGGTTTCACCGAAGAACGGGACGCAGCCAATTAGGAATTCGTATAAAATGATCCCCATGGACCACCAGTCGACAGGTTTGCCATAGCCCTGTCTTAAAAGCACCTCCGGGGCGATGTACTCGGGCGTTCCAAAGACCTGCTTGTCGGAAAACTCGCGCGTCTCGCGATCGATATAGCCTTCGTAAAGGTTGGTCGCCAAAGACATGAGGCCCATCTTGCTCAAACCAAAGTCGGTTAGCTTAATATGACCCATGGCGGTGATGAGCAGATTGTCCGGCTTGAGATCGCGGTGAACGATGCCGAAACTGTGTAAATACTCGACAGCCAGCACCGTTTCAGCGAAGTAGAAACGGGCCATATCGCACGGGAACGGCCCCATATTTTTCAACAGAGTAGCGCAGTCGCCTCCCTCGACGTACTCCATGACGAGACACAGATGTCGTTTAGTCTCGAAACTGCAATAGAGAGAGACGACGAAAGGATTATCAGTGAAGCAGAGTATGTCGCGCTCGGCGAAAGCCTGGCCAATCTGGTTGCGCAGGACAAGATTGTGCTTATTGATTTTCTTCAGGGCGAACCGCTGGCGCGTCTGTCGATGTCGCACTAGATAAACTGCGCCGTAGGCGCCGTTAGATATCAGCTTCATCATTTCGTAATCGTTCTCGTTCGGTAATTCTTGTCCAGGCGGGGCGGTAGAGGCGTCTTCCAGCGGTTTCGGAGTAGAGCATGACTTCTCCAGCAAAGTTAAATCCTCCTGGAACTGTTCCAGGAGGTCGCGGTTCAAACCCAGCTGCGTGACGATGTAACGAGGAATGTCCTTGACGTCCGGAGTGACCTTGCAGTGACCTTCAGCTTCTTCCAGCATGTGGTAAAACTCTTCCGGATCGAACTGGAGGCATTCCAGCAGCCGCGCTGGACGCGAAATGATGAGCAGCAGCTTACGAGCTATCCGGCTGAGGTGCGGGACTGTTTCCATGGATTTCTCTTTAGCCTCGTTGATGAGGAGTTCCAGGTTCTCGGTCATTTGGTAGAAGTAGCGCGTGCTGATCAGCTCCTCTCGCGACTTCGACAGACAGTCCCGGGCTAGTTCGACCAGCTGGTGCTGCACGAAGCGAACAATGGCCACAGCTGCTGCGGAGATGTTCTCCCAACCGTGGTCGCTATCTGAAGTCGAGTACTCGCTGATGAAGTTCTCCAGGCGCTGCTCCATCTGTTGTGTCGCCTACAATAGAAATCAAAGACGAGTTGATCCGTAGCTGTTGTTATAAACAAGTATAAATCTATCTTACCATCTGTCTATCTGTCTGTCTATCTATCTGTCTATCTATCTATCTATCTATCTATCTATCTATCTATCTATCTGTCTATCTATCTGTCTATCTGTCTGTCTGTCTGTCTGTCTATCTATTTATCAGTCCATCAATCTACCCATTCATCCACCTATCTATCTATCATTTTGTCTATCTATCTATCTGTCTGTCTATCATCTCTCTCCATAACTAACTATCTAACTAATTATCTACCTATCTATACAACCATCCATCTATCCCGTCTGGCTATCCATCTATTTATCTATTCATCCATTAATCCATCTATCCATTCATCTATCTATTTAGCCAACCATTAATCTGTCTATCTACCCATCCATCCATCCATCCATTTATCTAAAGATATATCGGGAAAAACCTTCGTAGAATACCTTTGGGAACCGCTCCTTGTAAAGGGCGTTGACCTCGACGACATCGCTATCCAGGTATGCCGCCCTCACTGGAGAACTACTACCGGAATGATATTCAATTTACAAGCCAAATTACATTAATTAAAGTCTCCAATGAATACTTTAGGCTGCGAGAGCGTTGTCGACTTCCGCAGGATCGGTGACCGCTCTCCTCATCCACTGTAGGATTGCTCTCGCCGGAAGAGAAATGGCGGCAAAGGATCTGCATATCCTCGGCGGTAGGAGCAGTCGGCAGCTGGTGCAATCGTTCCTGACTCGAGTATTGCGACTGGATCAAAGTATAAAGTTAATTTTTTCGCTTACTAACTTAACTCATTAATTTATTTCAGCTAATTAGGTTAATTAAGTTAATCAGACAGTAAAGTTAAACGTAAACGATTAAATAGGTTAGGATTAAGACAGCTTACAAGTGTTGACAGCTATCCGACCAATCGAGCCGGGAGATTTGCTTACCGAGACGTTGGAACTGGCAGGCGTGGTTCCATAGCCGGAAGACGGAAGCGACGCTACGGACCATCTTCTGCATTCCGCCCTAAACGTCAAACAATAAGTTAGCTGTTTATTTCATCATCACTTAATTCAATTCATATCAAGTTAACTTTAATGCACCTTTTAAACGGAACAAACTGTTGATGCAGACTGGGTGACATGGTTCGAGGGCTTTCCAGTGGACTTCCTGTGAACAGATAACAACGCAGAAATTGGTGAGTTTAACCAAAACGAAAACAATCATCGCATTCCGCAATTTCCGGCCTCAGGAAATTTCCAAAAAGTTAAATTTATCGCCTGACGCTTCTTTTACGACGCAGAAGCCAATCGTCACAGTTACAAATACACGGGGGGAAATAAATAAATAGCTCATAAATACGGTTTAACAAAATGACATAAAAGCATAAAAATACCGATCAGAGATAAGGGAGAATGACATCGCGGCAACACAGGCGAGGTTCCTTTGATAAAACTCGACCGGTGTCCAACTCGACGCGGAACCGAAACGTCTCGCTGCGGATTAGAGGAAAAAAAATAATTAAAGTGTACTTACCAAGAATCTAATTTGCATTAATTATTGAAAATTTGAATAATCAATACGCATTATAAATGGAGTCATTTTTAGATAGATAGATAAAATACTCTTTTTAAATATCGCTGAATTACAATTATATAAGATAAGAGTATCTACAATCATGAATAGAAAATAAATTGTTAAACAAATAAACCTGCAACAGCCATTTGTCACTACGGTTCATGTCGCTGGAATCACAACACGAAACAGACTGTTGCTTTCACCGGGACAAAATCAGCGTCTCAAAACACTTGTCGGCTATGACTTGTCCAAAACCGAAACTGAAAACTGTGGAATGAAACGCTGTACAGGAAACCCGAAAGGGGGCAAAATACGAAGAAAAAGAAACGTAAAAAGGGCACGAGAAGCAACCAAAACTTCCTGTGCGGTTCCTATCGTTTACACACGAGTCCCTCCCGCGTTCTAATTTTACGCAAGTGTTTCCATGGTGGGCGCAAGAGTTAACTCACCCTGGGGGGGGGGGGAGGCAAGAGACGAAAATCTCTCACCGAGAAAACCTCTAGTCCAGGATTAATAATAGCAATCACATCGACAGGAGAAGTGTAATGTTACATATGCGTATGTGTTGGTCAATAAGTGATTCTGACTTACTTTGAGCTGTAGAAATGGTAAAATTAGATTAGATTAGCTGAGACCTGGAATCTGAAGATATCCTTGAGGTCTACGGTAACCGTTTATCAACAGGTACAATGCCTGGTTGGGTTCTGGTTACCTCGGTTATATGATGTATGTAACGGTGCAGTACTCAAGTATTGAAATATTATTTTATTTGTCTATCTATCTATTTATCCATGTATCTATCTGTCTGTCTGTCTATCTGTCTGTCTATCGATCTGACTGTCTATATCTATCCATCGATTTATCTATCTATCTATCTATCTATCTATCTTTCTAACTTTCTATCTATCTACCTGTCTGTCTGTCTGTCTGTCTGTCTATCTATCTTTCTATCTATCTACCTGTCTGTCTGTCTGTCTATCGATCTATCTATCTATCTGTCTGTCTGTCTATCCATCTATCTATCTATCTGTCTGTCTATCTATCTGTCTGTCTGTCTGTCTGTCTATCCATCTATCTATCTATCTGTCTGTCTATCTATCTATCTGTCTGTCTGTCTGTTTATCCATCTATCTATCTACCTGTCTGTCTGTCTGTCTATCCATCTATCTATCTATCTATCTGGCCATCTATATATCTTTCTATCTGTCTGTCTATCCATCTGTCTATCTATCTGTCTGTCTATCTATCTATCTAGCTCTAGCTATCGATCTACCTTTCTATATTTGGAGACGCAAAACAGCAGTAAGTGTTAAACATATTCAAACCTTTTACAGATTACCTTTGAATACAGTCATTTGTATGAATCGCATTAACAGCGATATTGTGACAATGAAACCGTCGTTGATAACTACACGGAAGTAATAACCCAACAACTACTGACAATTATGAAGACTTTAAATCATTAAGTTTAAATACAATTAAAGTAGTGTACTACAGTAATATAGACTATTAACGGTGACATTATTTCGTTATTGATAATTATACTGAAATAATAACCCAACATTACATAATAATGTTATTATATATATTGAAATACTTGGAACACTTTGAAACATTCAATTTAAAAATAGTTAAATTATATCAATATAATTATATAGACCCATCAATCTGATAGCAAAATGATCGATACCGGTTGATATCTTTAACCAATATCATCCCGACGTTTTCCACCTTAATTTAAATGAAAATTAATTAGAATAATTACCGGTATTGTCGAATTTCTGCACAGTTTTAAGGTAGCCGGTCTTGTGAGTGATTCTCGACTTGCTTCTCCATGCTGAGCCTCGGTTTTCTCAGGAAACGACAGACTGCGACACGCAAACTTGTGTCGAATCATTTCCTTCTTTTTGTTTTTGATTGTTGCTTTAATTAACTTTGATTGATTCAAAGAGAAATCCCCTTGCTGCTAATCGGATGAGAAATTCATTTTTCAACTAAATTTAGCTGTTTATTATCCACTCAGATAAGAACCAGCGTCACTGGGGGAGACGACTGCAGCGCACCGACTCTGATTATGAACTGACAGCCGCCAAGGACTGTAGCGCTTTGCTGGATTCATTTTACTTTTTTATTTTGTAATATAAAAGCACCAAAATTAAATTCAAAAAAAGGAAAACTAATTCCACACGCAGAGGATAAGGAAATTGTTGCAATTAAAAAAAATGAATAATAGGAATTTAAATATGGAAAATGTGATACACGTATATATAACCTAATTAGTATTTAAGAGGATGCAATTTTTCCATTCATCTGTCTATTCATCCTTTTATCCATCTATCTATTTGTGTGTCTCTCTGTCTATCTATCTATCTATCTATCTGTCTTCCTTTCTGTCTATATCTCTACCTTCCTACCTACCTGCATACTTATCCACCTATCTTCCTGTAGGTCTATCTATTTGTCTTTCTATCTCTCTAACTATTTACCTGTCCTTCTATGTATCTACCTATCTGCCTACCTACATACTTAACCACCTATCTGTCTATCGATCTAACTACCTATCTACCTGCGTACATACGTTTCCTCCCATGTGTCTATTATCTTTCTGTCTATCTGCCCATCCATCTGTCTATTCATCCGTCCAACTATCTATCTATATATCTGTCTGTCTATCTATCTATCTATTTGTCTAAATGTCTGTCTATCTATCCTTCTATGGATCTACCCATCTACCTACATACATACGTAACCATCTGTACTTATCTGTCTGTCTATCTATCTCTCTGCCCATCCATCTGTCTATTCATCCACCTATCTGTTTATCTATCTATTTGTCTAGCTATCTATCTATCTATCTTTCTATATACCCATCTATCCTTTCACCTATCTGAATTCATATGTACACGCCGGTAATTAAAGGTATTTTTCTAAACTAATAGTCAGAAAAGGTAACGAAATCTCGAGTTAAATTATTCTGCAAACGTTATCGGGTAAATTAACGTGACACATTCGAAGGGTTATGATTGAAAGACCTTCACGTGATTCACTCGTTTCTTGGAACGCGCTTGTAACATTTAATCATCATATAATTCTCAAGTGATTACCAAATAACTATCAAGGTATTTTGAAGTAGTTACGAAATAGCACAAAGCTTAATGATTATCAAATTACTATTCAATCGTTATCAAATAATTATCCCTTTCTTGTCCATGTATTATCAAATTATAGTGGGATAAACTTTAAGTAAGTGTCAAATACTTATCAAGTTAAATATTCAATCATCATCAAAATCAAGTGAATATACAAGATCATATCAAGTGATTATCATATAGTTGTCACGTAACTATCACGTCATCATCTCGTTTATCACCTATACCATCGGCAACAAAACTCAACCGATATTTACCGGATGATTACTGTACGTTTACTTGATAACTTACTGATATTATCATGACAATACTGTTTTCCTCCAAGACTCGCTACTAAAAGCTGCGGTTTTCGGTCGACGTTTCGAACAAGTGCTCAAGGAGAAATGGCCAAAGTAATTTCGGTCGATTGGTGGTGGCCACAGTGACCTACTTGCTTGATGACCAATCACTTTGGTCGCGCTGCCTTCCCCTTATTGTTCAATTTACCCACGCACTTTAAGGTGATTCAAGGACAACACGAACCACGTCATTCATAAATATCTCTCTCTATTCAGCCCTGGGTTAATCATGCAGTCGCTTCCTTGAAACTGAGGGTTATTTCAAAGCACTTAAGTTAATTGGAGTTAAATTACACCTTTTATAGTAATATTGTTCTAGAAATGTCAAAGTTGCCAATGCCATTACATGGTGCTAATTATGTTATTATAAACAGTATGGCTATAATATTATGAAGGTCAATCGTGATTACTCTTATTAACAATTTAATCTAATTGCTTTATAATCAACTCTGTAACACAGCTAATGAGACAATCAAATTTCAAGGTAAAATGTAAATAAATAGTAATGAAGAGATTAGAAACAAGATAGGTTATCTCCCAGACACACCTGACATTCGTCTTATCTTTCTCCAGCTCAGCACATACTCGCTTATTATTTGTATTAACTTAATTTAATTGCAATTTAATAAATAATATTAATTATTGATGATAATTACTAGCTTTAAAGCATGCTGGAGTCCATGGAACTCGGTGGATTTCTTTTGTGGGCAGAAGCTCAATCGAGAGTCAGTGAGAGTTTCGTCAAGTTCCACCAAGTTCCACAGTGTTCCACTCTTGCTTCAAGAATGCTCCACTTACCGCAATGTGGGTCAGAGATGGCGCTGACAGTCCCAGATTGGAATTGTGGATCCTTAGCAGATTGGCGTCGTGACCTGCAGGATCTGCGGGATTTTTTTCAACATCAGGCGCAACAACAAGACGATATCGTATTATTCAATAACCAAAGATAAGAAATAGGTTTTAGTTGAAGGTCTAGTTTCACCTAGGTTACCTTTTGTATTGGTAGCCCTAGAAACGGAAGGCGCGGCCACGGCATCGCTATGGCGACCGGCAGGACAACAGGAGATGGTCCTCCGCAGTCCCGTCCGCATTCCTTCGGACATCTGGCGCCAGTACGGTTTCCCAGGGATCGACGGAGCGTCCGTCGTTTCCGGAGTGTCCGGACGCGAGTCGGGAAAGTCCACCTGTAGGATTTTTACAGACAAGGAATTAAAGCAAATTAATTAAAGTTAAATTAGGCGTTAGGATAATCAGTACAATCAAAGATTATTATGCAATATGTCAGCAAAGGCATCAATTCAAGACAGGATTGTTTATTAACTAGTATGATTATGCTCATTTGTGCTAAAACTAGAACGATCCTAGTATTTTTCTGCTCTCATTTATGTCTTAATGAGTTTTCCTACTGGCTCTGTCCATTTCTGTTTATTGTGCGCTTGTATTGGTCGTTGATGTGAATGGCACGCAGCCAAATTCACTTGGCACTTTTAATTACAGCGGACCGTTTTTTGAGCGGCTGTTGAAAAACTATGTCACGGCGAAAATGTCCAGCAACAACGCTAACGCTGGTGGCAGAAAGTTGACCTCCCACCCCAACGTAAATTCCTGTCCGTCATGCGCTGTTAATTAGTTCTGCATTCTACTTTAATTACAATCTTATCGGCATTACATTTAGTTAATACCGTGATCATATCGCTGATAAAAAAAAGCAAATTTTTCTATTTTAATCGTTTACTCAATAAACGAAAACAGTTAAATAATATCAAATTACATTAAGATTTTCGTAAATCGTTACGCATTCAAGTAGTTTGAATTTGCCCTAAAATTGAACATTAAATTTAAATCAATCTAAATTCAGATTAAATTAAATTCAACTGCAATTAAAGACTAGTTAAAATTATTACAATCAATTTTGCCTTTAAAAAATATTTACTATTAAAATGACAGATGTTTGCATAAAATGTAAATTCAGTATCGAATTAAAATAGAATGTGAAACGAGGTTATACGGGTGACAGAAGAGCAGCATAGCGGGAGCAGATGGGTATCGGCAGCTTCCTGGTCCTCCTACCGGCGGCACTTGCAGACGGCGGCAAAGTCTTCACCTTCTCGTTCCGGCCTTCCGTTTGCTCAGACATATTTGAACCTCCGCCAGATTTTGGTTTCGCACTACACCCGCCCCCTGCGTTGGCTATCCTGGGCAAAAAAAAATTCAAGTCAATGTTTATAATGGTTATCGACAGAATCACGTAATTGGAAATACTACTCTTGAGTGAACATTATGTAGGGCTATCCTGCCAATTATAAATAGACAGATAGATAGGTAGATACATAGATATTTAAATAGATAGATAGATAGAAAGATAGATAGATAGATAGATAGACAGATGGATAGATAGATAGATAGATAGACAGCTAGATAGATAGATAGATAGATATAGAGATAGAAAGGAGATACATAGATATTTAAATAGATAGATAGATAGATAGATAGAAAGATAGATAGATAGATAGATAGATAGATAGATAGATAGATAGATAGATAGACAGCTAGATAGATAGATAGATAGATATAGAGATAGAAAGGAGATACATAGATAGATAGATAGACAGATAGACAGACAGACAGACAGACAGACAGATAGATAGATAGATATATAGATAGATAGATAGATAGATAAAATAGATAGATAAATAGATCAATAGACAGATAGACAGAGAGATAGATAGATAGGTAGATAGATACATAGAGAGAGAGATAGGTCGATAGATAGTTAAGATAGACAGACCGTTAGATAGATGGATCGATAGACCATAATAGCACAGACTAGTTACATTCATTTTATCTGTATTAAATTTTACAGTTAATTTGAAAACCAATCAATTTATACATTTGTATCACATTCCTTAAAAGGTATACTATAACAGCAGTGATATTGACTGGAATTAAATTAACGAATCATGGACGGAAGTTTCGCATTAGGAAACTATTCGACTTTTTAGTTTTCAGTCGAAACAGTTTCAAGGTTGACTATTACGACCGAGTTCTTTTGTTATTGTTTTTACTTCTTAATGGAGAAGGTAATGTCCTTTTGGCTCTTTTTTTAGTTTCATTTGTGGCAAGATATTTGGCTGCTGGACATTAATACAAGTTGCCCGCTGCTTGTTGTCCCGAGCAAGCAGTGAAAGTGGGCCACTCCTCGGGCTCCTTTCGTACCGTAGAGGTCAAAGTTAATTGTCACAAGAACAATTAATTACAGCTAAATTTATATATAAAAGGAATTAATTGTATTACAAGTTATGTATTAGCTTACTAATCATACTGGTGACAATAATAATAAGAATTAAGTCAGTAGCTAATTACCGCTCAGTTTTTAATTACACAACCAAATCACCATTTCACCCGTTTGTAATATTGACTCTCCTTACGATAGTTAATTAAAATATACTGTTACTAATTAACGTAACGTAATTATTAAGCAAATTAATTCCTGCAGGATTCGGTAGAACTGTCCCACATTTTTTAATTAGATTTTATATAAGTCGTTCGTATTTAAAATTACAGTTGAAATAAAACGTCACATAAAAGCAAAAACCCGTGCGACTCGATTCTGATAAACGCTGAATCTTATCGGCAGCTCAGTGGAATAACCGCATAAACAAACGTCTACTCCCTGGTTGTTATTGCAATCAATTTATCTATCTATCTATCAATCTATCAGTTTATCTATCTATCTAACAATCTTTCTGTCTGTTTGCCTAGCTGTCTGTCTACGTGTGAACACATCTATCACTTTGTCTATCACTTTATCTATCCATCTATCTATCTGTCTATCAGTTTATCTATCTATCTACCTATCTATCTAACAATCTGTCTGTCTGTTTGCCTAGCTGTCTGTCTACGTGTGAACACATCTGTCACTTTGTCTATCCGTTTATCTATCTATCTATTTGTCTGTCTACGTATATCTATCTCTCTATCCAAAGGTTGCAATATGACTACAGCCCTGTGGAAGGTTAGCTTGACCATCTATCCATGTGTCTATCTGTCTGCCCTATTTATCTACCTCCCTTATCTAATTACCTACTTACTTACCTATCTACTTACCTACCTATGTACCTGCCTATCTACTAAGCTACCTACTTACCTTCTTACCAATCAAGCATCTGTCTGTCTACCTATCTATCTATCTATCCAAATATCTGTCTATCAGTCTGTTTGTCAGTCTGCCTAGCTGTCTACCTACGTATCGAAACATCTGACAATTTGTCCATCGAGTTATGTATCTGTCTATATATGTCTCTATCTGTCTACCCTACATATCGACCTTCCCACCTAGTTACATACCCACTTACTTGTCTACCTATACTTGTACCTGGCTATCTACCAACTTACCTATTTACCTTCTTACCAGGCAAGCAGTTTATTTAATCAATCAATCTATCTGTCTGTCTACCTATCTTTCTATCTATCTAAAAAACCATCTATCAACCTGCCTGTCTGTCTGCCAAGCTGCAACCTACGTATCAACACATGTAACAATTTGTCCATCACGTTATCCATCTATCTATCTGTATACGTGTTTATCTGTCTACCCTACATACCGACCGCCCTGCCTAGTTACCTACCTGTATATCTACTAACCTACCTAGCTACCCTCTTCCCAATCAAGTAGTTTGTCAGTCGAATTATCTATCTCTGCCTACCTATCTATCTGTTTGTCGAGCTGTCTATCTACCTAGCTAAATACCAAATGATCCGTTTACCCATTCATCCTCCTCTATCAATCTGATTCCCCTGACAATCTTATTTCATAAAACGAGCTTTTATATATAAGTTACTAATTTAAAGAGATGAAATGTTTCAATCACCTTTCTTATTGAAATCCTTCAGTCAAACTTCCTGTCTCAGTCCAGAGAATGGCTATTTTCAGCTGAGTAAACTTTCCGAAGCAGTCGCGCGGTCAGTTTAGTAAACGCTGGGCACTCGAAATGCTCTGCGGTTTGCAATCGACCGGGCCCGATTGCTTCTGTTGGAGATCTGCTGTCCCGTTGGTTGTTTGGTCCGTCCGTGACGTCATGAACATAAATAAACGCGAAAGACACGCCCCCCTTCCCTTATAAGGGGTTGCGACTCTCTCTCATCACCAATCCTGTTATGATTCTTAAACGGTTCCCCAGTAATTCTTTACAAGATTCCCAACAAAATCCTTCAATCATTAACTCAAAATTATCTTCAACCATGAAAAGGATTAATGTTTTTCTAATGTTGTGATCAACTTTAACCGCCATAAAGTAATAACAACTACAGAATTAGAATCTAATAAACCTCGAGTCATAACCGTCATAAAACCTTAATCATCGGGCTAAAAACGATAATAACAAACAGCCTTCATTGGACGTCTTTATCTTATGCACAGGATTAACCGGACTTTCAAAAGGACTTTGAATTACTGATAACGCGCATAAAATATCAACATGAATCGTTTTATAATGTTCCAAATCGACTGGGTTTTGTCTTCATCAACCACGTGTTAGACAATTGGGTCAATTACTTTCCAAACTTTATAAATTTTAACTTCCAATTGCTCAACTCTCACTGAAGTTAAAATAGATCTGGAAAAAAAGCGCAAGAGCAGATTCAACAAGATCCTTAAAAGGTCCTGCAGGATCGCCCTTGCCTTTTTTCGGGATCCCTTACATCGGAACTTAAACTTGATTAAATTAACATCAAAACAGTGAAAAGAGACATCGATTTAAAAGCGACACGGTGGTCTGCGATCCACTGGGGGGAGGGGCGAATAGATCAATCGACAATCTTCATTCTTCGCAATACTTTTGGCTTGACCCTTGACAAACGCAAGGTCAAATGCTTCAGGGAAAAATAAATTTAAAAAATTAAAACCGAGGCCAATTTCCGCACTTGGTCCTCAGCCAAATACGTTCCCGCAATCCGGTTGGGGGAACAGAACGGGGAAAAAAAATTACAAAAGAAAATAAAAACACCTGCAATTCAACGTTTTGAACGCGGGCCAGAATTGCCTCCCAATGCTCGGTGCTATTAATAAATAAGCGTGTAAAAATTGATTGCATTCTAACATTTCAAAAAATAATATTATAATTTTTATAAAATTTCAAATTTCCAAGTTAATTTGATTTTAAAACTTTAAAATATTTTTTCTGATTTTTACAAACATTTTGTCGTTAATTAAGAACCGAACTGAATTTAGATTAAGTAGCACTTTTTTTTATTTCTCTCTCGCACAGTGTAAATATATATATAGATTTTTACTTGAAATGAAAGAACCTGCAAATAAACAAGTATGAACTGGTTCCTGTTGAAACCACTACCGACTAGTGACATGTACAGAATTCCAATCATTTAAAGGAGGTTAAAGGGTGGGGGGAAGAAGGATTTCATTAAGAACGCGTAAACTTTAAAAAAAGGACGCTAATTTCCCTACATTTTCCGTAAAATATAAGTCGCCTGAAGGATTTTTCCACTGCCCTGGCGTATGTACAGGCGTATATAGTTCACCAGGATTCCACAGTACAATATAAGTGTGAACCGAAAGTACCTTACCTCGAGGAGAAATAGTTAATTGAAACTACGAAATATTTACTCTCTAGGGTACTAGGATATAGTTGTCTCCTTTTTTCCCTGCTTTTCCCGGAGTAGTAAAAATTAAACTACTTAAAAAACAAACTAAATGGTGTATTCCGGGCGACACTCGCCAACGCTGAGTCGGTACATGGCCATCTCAGAGATGCCGTGATAGTGGACCATGGCGGCGGCCACGACGAACACGTGAAAGATCTGGTGACTCTGAAACTATAGAAATTCAACAATATACTAATTTAGTTTCTGGATTACTAATTTACATTACTTTACAAGCCTTTGTAGGCGTAAGGTAAACCTATGGTCATAATAAAAATTAATTAAGGAATTAATTACTATTAAGTTAACTTCGACTGTTATAAATATCACTATTAGGGTATGTCCTCTTTAAGTACTGATTGATCAAATGATTAATTGAATACCAGATTAAATAAAGTTAGGTTAAATGTAACTAGAGTTATTTACTGATTTTACGGTCAAAAATACCCATATGTCAAATTTGCCCGGGAAGAAACGTTCCGGTATGCGCAAGGCATACATCAGAGTCCCGGCAATGTACAGTAAGCCCATCAGAATGAGCCAGCCCAAGGAAGCCTGGGTAACAGCGCTGATCCAACCTTCAGACACGGCGTAGTGAACGGCAGGGATTACTCCGCTCAGTCCAAAACTCATGAAAAGACCTACATTCAAACGGAACAGTAGCAATAAAATTAGGATAATAATAACAATAAAAACTTGTGGGTTTCAAATTAAAGACGATTATGATCATATCGACAGTACGAACGAATCGAGTACCTGCTCGAAGAGGCCGATACTTCGGTAGTCCGAAACGGGGCCACAGCGAGACCACGATGGAAGTGACCCCGAGCACGATTACCAGGGTCAGGTATCCGATGCGCAAGAGGAAATGGCAATAGAAACTGTAGTACAGCCAAGGAACGAATGATCCCATAATCAAGAGGGCAATGCCAACGTAATCCAATCTACAATCACATAATTAATAGAAACTTGATAAATTATAATTAGATTGCAAACAACTATTTGTCGGCCAATAAAAAAGAAATGGTTCCTTACTTGCTGAAAAGTTCTCCAGCCCATTCTGAGTGACACAGGAATGTATGAAAGGCAGTTGACAGAGCTAGACACACGCACGCCCCGGCGAAAAACGCTGAGAACACCATCTTCTCCTCAAAGCGGATCTCGATATCCGGCTGGCTCAGGAAGAATGCGGCCACTCCAAAGAATGTGATACAACCTTCAAAGGATATCAATCAAATTTAAGTTTCGCTTAATAGATCAGTTTGAAAATACGAATCTTTGTACCTAGCATGTGCGTCCAGATATTTCCTGTCTCCGTGTGAATACAGAAAATGCTCTTAATGCACTCCCTAAAGGATGGTAGTGGCGGCCGATAACCGTGGTGAATGAAATCGTTATCTTGAAGCCACCGAGGCAGTGTCTGGAAGTGGCAGACCCTCCAAGTAACCTTCACCAGAATCTTTTTGACCAGCTCCTCGGCGTGGCTGGCCGCCCCCGCTACGAGATCCCGTAGGTCGAGCTCCAACCCCAAGTCGTCTACCGTTTTCTGCTCTTCACTATGCTCCGTCTGCGTATCGTCTAGGTCGTCAACATCGCCAATGACGTCGATGCTCGACTTGGAGCTGCTCGTGTCGCAGCTCTTCTTATGCAGCAGGCATTCGATCTCGGGAGGCTCGGCCAACGGCAGGTCGTCGTCCTTCGGGTCGAGGGGGTCTTCTACTACATCGTTTAATGGGATTTCTTCGACCTTTTCGGAAAAATGGCACCTGGTTTGCGGGTCTACTGTAAACTCGAGCTGAATCTCTCCTTCGTCGATTATTTCCAAGCTCATTTCCAAATATTTGACCTCGCTCTGACTCTAAATTGAGCCTAAGGAATCGGTTCGGCTTTACAGCGTCGGAACCCGAGAAAAAAGCAAAAAAATGAAGAAGAAATGCGCAGTTTTGACGAGTTCACAAGGTAAACATTCTGACCAGCGATTGCGTTGGTCTTCTCGCCAGGAGAACAGGACAGCGTAGTGCTGCCACTCACTACGCATGCGTCCGTTTTGAACCTCCTTTTTCCAAGATGGCGTTTGATGTTAGATTCGGATTTTCTTTTTAAGAATTCAGCCATAATAATTTAACGTGTGTTTCTTTTTGCTTTTCTGTTTCAAGATAATTGATTAGTAGTACATCACGTAATTGCTGACAGGATGATATTTTTATTATTATTGTTAGAGATTTCGCCATACACAGTCACATTTTAATATCCTCTCTGTTTTATTTAAGATAATTAGTTATATTTGAGAAATCTATAAATACTGCAAGTGGAATTACTTCCGTGAGTACCCTATGCCCTCCTTGATAATGGTTTCAGCGGTTTTACAGCATCTTATGTAACTCTTCTTTCTCTCAAGCTGCGTAACCACGGCTTACAGCCAGCTGAGCTTAATATTCATGTAAATACAATCTTTGAAAAATTCTGACTACAGTGTAAGTCTATTTTTGTTTGCTGACAATCTATATGTACGATATACATCATATCTAGACTAGATGTAGATGTCTGCCAAGATATTTATCGATTATCAGACAGTAAACTGCCGTTCTGACCACAGTATAAATCTATAAACTATTATGACATTACAATGATGGCACTATCACATCATTTTCCATTTTTCATGTACTGTTTAACAATAAGATGCTGCATTATATAAGTTACATAATACATGCTACCATTTCACAATCAACTGTGACATTATCGTGACTTTCTTATGACATTATTATGATTATTGTGATTCGATACAAGTTAGTCACGGTGTTTTCGATAATAAAAAGCTGGATTGAAATGTATTACAATTGCATTTTGACGTTTACGCCTCCGGAGCCTCCGCCTTTCTCTTCATCTGTTGGAAAACAAGTTACGTGCATAAGTGGAAGTACTGTCGTCCTTGTAGGACAAAGACACTTTTTGATAGTCTGTCACAGTTACGTTATCAATTAAAAATTTGTATACTTTTATATTCGTTAGTTACTAAGAAGAGTATATCATAATCGCAACCTAAATTTGTTAGTATGAGCTTAGAATAGTAAGATAATTCATATTGTTTATAGAAATTCAAATACAAAGGATTCAGAATCAAAGCATCTTCAGCTGGTGTAATCTGTCGCTAACGTTAAAAACTGTAATTTTGCATGATTTTTAGCCCTTTAATTATTATTCAATATTAAAATAAAACCAAAATCTATTTTCAAAAACATCTAATAGTAAAATGATAATAATACTCAATATTTTAATGTTCAATCATGCTAGAAATTGCTATTATTTACATAATTTAATATAAAATTATCAAAAAATATTGCATAAATTTAAAATTATAAGTTAAATAATAAAAATAATACTTTTTATTACTTAGAATTAAAAATTATTATTTTATAAAATTGTCATTATGATTTATATTTTCTTTTTAATTTTCACATATAGAGTGTTTATATTTAGAGATCTGGCAACGCTGTGTTAAGTATTTCAATCCAGAGTTGTGACAAGCAACTGCGAAACCAAAACAAACGATGTAGCAACTGCGCTTCAATATTTCATCAAACGTGTAAAAATGCCGAGTTCGACTTTTACAATTGTCCCAAAAAAGTGCTTTCCCAGCTTATATTTCATTGCTTTTATCATCCTAGTTCAAAATACTGTTGCCATGAAAAATGATTTTGAAGGAAACGCACGACCAGCACAAGATCCTCTTAGTTTTAGCATGCAATCAGAAGGTCATAACGCCTATGTCGATCCATTTGACATGCTAAACTATGACCCCATATCAAAATCCTCGAAAAGCTCCAAAGATGGCATCGAACATTCAGTAGCAAAAGTTGCCGCAGTCAAGGAAGGGGAATCGCCTACTGCGTCTGGGCTCGTCTCGAAACCCCAGCCTCGAGAGAGCTGCGATCGAGTTCCCGAGATGTTTCTCAAGAGATTCGTCAGGATCATATACTCTACTTTGGATTTAGGGGTACAATTGGCTATCATACTTGGTTGATGTAACCTAACGTGAAATACCCATATAGAATCATGATATAGGCACTGGTGAATCCCTACTCATCGACCTGGTAGCCCGCGTTTCCAAACAGGACAAGGAACTTCTTCGTTCTTATATAACAGATGCGGAAGAAGTTAAATACACAGAACTCGATGAAGTTTTGTCAAAGCTGTTTGAAGTAGTCAACAAAGAAGACGCCTATCCCGTCAGTCCTTGGATCTCTGCACTGGATTTCTTTAGAAATTTTTATCTGCACCCCAAGGTATTCTGATATTAATATCCTAATAACATTGTCAAAACACTAAACCGCTTCATCTGCTGTAGGATATTTTAGGAATTTTATTTGTCGCGTTGACGTGCGCCACCTTCGTGATGATGCTGAGGGGCTACTCGATGCGGTACATCCTGGTGTCGTTTGTTTCCGTAGGATTCATGGTGGACGTGTACTTTAACTGGAATCACATGCACCAGGTATTTTTGTCTTGCTCGTTCTTTCATGGACTGAAGTCAAAGTGACACCCGTTGAACAGCTAGCGCAGGCGAAACGACAGTCCGACGAGTCAAAGATGTCGGAACTGCCCCGATATTGCCAGCCTGACAAACTGAATTGGTATGAACTCGTTTGGAGCAAACTTCCAGGTAACTCAAATAATTACTATTAATCTTGTTTTTCAAATTTCCATGTTATGTTATAATTTTAAATATTTTGTGTTTTTTAAATAATGATTATTCTTAATTTTTTAATTTTAAATCATACTACTCCGATTATTCCACAGGAAAGGATCCTTGCGAAAAATACCACGAGATTTTATACACAGAGACAGTGTACAGCGTCTCCCTAATGCAGGCCTTCTCGGAGTCGTTCGCCCGGTTGGTGTTTCACCCGCTGGAATACGTTGGCAACCGCATCGGAAGTTTCTTTGCAGGGATTCTACGTATAAACCGTTTAACCTAAAATATAATAAAAATAATAATATAATATTACTACTACTAATAATAATATCACCATAAAAAGTATTGCGCAGAAGGTTGATGTATAATAATAAATATGATTTTTATAGTAATAATAATAATAATCTAGTGTTACTAATAACAATGTATTAAAATGTGTTCAGAATAAAACATTATTAACGCACAATATTGTTTTTTAATAGAAACGAACTGGTGGTTCGAGAGATACATCATCCTCTTCATCGTGCTGATTCTACTCCTCGTCCTGCTGGCCTTTGTCTTCCGATATCAGCTCACCTTCCCCTTTTGGTTGGGTAGTTTCGGTCCCAGCCCTGAAGTTGTCACTCGAACCCAAATCGTCGATTCCAAACCGCATATGGAGGTTATCGAAGAGCTGCGCAAGGAAATCCAGTCGCTAAAACTGAGCAGCACGGTAGCAGCTTCGTCGCAGCCGCAGCAACCTCCAGTCGTCATGGTGCGCATAGGATCCGAGACGCTTCTTCAGAAGGACAACTCCGGCGGACAGGATTCCATCCAGGAGCTGTGGAAAGCCATTCACCAGATACGGACCAGCAGTGCTGCTCCGCTGGAATACCCGGCCGATGGAGGTTCCAGAATGGAGGTGGTAGAGCGAATCCAGACGGTTTCCATGACAACCGAGAACGACGCTGAAAACTTTGAAATATTGGAATTGGCTGAAACTTCGAAAGGGACCACCCCGCCAGATGCTTCGTAAAATTCCCTCGAAACAATTGTGATTTCAGATCATTTCTTGTACTGATACAGTTTTTTCTAAAAATACAATTGCTTACCTTGCAGTTTCCAGTGGTTTAATCATCGTTTCAGCGGTATTAATACCGAAATTAAAAACTGAATTATAATTGATAGTGGAAAATAACCCTGATTTATTCTTATGTGTTTTACAACGGTGAGAGACAAACGTAACGTATTGGTTTTCGTTTTAAACAATTGGCGATTTTAAATGTGTAACTTTGTTAATTAAGAACATTTGCGATTATCCAAGGCACTGTTTTGCTGACTCGGTGGTAAATGCCGGGCTGGTGGTCAACGGCACAACCGAAGCCGGCCGATGTAATCCCAGCCAGAGTCCAGCGACCGTTGTCGTTGACAACTAAAGGTCCTCCCGAATCGCCCTGTTGAAATACAATCAATCATGCGTCAATAAAAACCAAAATAAGTAAAATTTAAACAATTAATTAAAAATAAATGAATAATTAATAGAACTGAAAAATTAAAAACGTGTCAGAAATATCCAGAAACTTTATAAATAATATGAAATGTCGAATGGATTTTAAATAGTAAATCAGTCAGTCGAATTACAAGGCACGCATCCATTTTGCCCTGTTCGTGTCCAGCACAGAACATCTCCTCGTGCAGATCGACAAGGATTTCTTTCTGCTCGTGCCAGGCGAAGCAAACGGCGGTATTGATGATGGGCACGTAGACCTTCTGCAGAATGTTCGTTCCCGTTTTACCTGAAATATATGTATGTTTATGTTATAATTATATATTACATTATCGGTCTAAAATTTAAGCAGTTTGCTTGTGATGTGCATACCGAAAGAAGTATCCGTCTTTCCCCATCCGGCGACAACGCCGATATAGCCTTCGTAATCCTTCCCTTCCGGCGGAAGACAGATGGGCAATATGTTGTCACGATACAGAACGGGCCGACTCAACTTTAAAAGGGCAACATCGTACCTATAAATACCCAATTTGTTTTTATTAGAACCCAGCTTATTCATATGGGCTGCTTAATTCAAATGACAGTTATATTTATGATTGATTTAAATTAGTAAGTTATTTTGAATTCATTTAATTTACCGGTCTGGTTGAGTCAGCATATACTGAAAGAGCGGATGGATCTTTCGCTCCACGACTCCCAGGGTTTCTTTAGGAAGGATCTCTGACTTGTCCAGGTCCTTGGTGTCGTATTCTCCCAGATGGACTATTATCTGTGATAATTTGGCCCTGAAATAGTTAAATATTCACTTTAAATGATAATTAATTACATATCTATCTATCTATCTATCTTTCCATCCATATGTCTATCTGTCTATCAAACTATTTATCTCACTGTCCATCTTCTATATATGTGTGTATCTATCTATCTAACTATCTATTTATTTATCTATTTGTCTATCTATCTATCTATCTGTCTGTCTATCTATCTATCTATCTATCTATCTATCTATCTATCTATCTATCTGTCTATCTATGTATATGTCTGTCTAACCACTTAACTATACGTCTATCTACTTGTCTTTCTATTTCTGTCTGTCTGTCTGTCTCTCTCTCTCTCTCTATCTATCTATCTAGCTAGCTATCTAGCTTTCTATCCACATATCTATCTGTCTGTCCCACTATCATACTATTAATCTCTCTAATTCAACTTTTATTTATCTAACCATCTATCAGCTGTCTATCTATCTTTCAGTCTGTATAACTATCTACGCATACATGCATATATGCATATCTTTCTGAAGTATAGGTAATCTGTAATGCTGACTACAATATCGCGTAACTATGTTATCTACCAACAGTACATTAATAATCGCCTAATACAATTAGATAAGCTATTCTTTATAAAGGCAAAAACTTGTCTTATTGATTATCATATTATGGGTGTATATATATAATTAATAGGTAACAATATATAATAGTAATGCAATTATGATATGCAATATCAAATAGTTAAAGTAAAGAAGGACCTGTGAACACAATGGGCTGCAGTAGCTACGTAATAATGATTTAGCAGCACTCCTCCGCACTGGAATCCAGCTATGCGGATGTGCGCCTGCCACGGAAATTCAGCGAAATTGGCTTGCTGGCCGCCGATGATTCGTTTCTGGAACGTCGAGTGGAGCGGCTGGACTCCGCAGACGGACTGCGTCGTTGTCAAATAGTTCAAGTTGTTCATCACAGACATCCTCTGGTGCTGCTGAATGATCTGCTGCTGGATTAGCTGCTGCTGGATGAGCTGCTGCTGCTGCCGGCTCTGCTGGAGCTGATAGTACGGCGTCGTCACCAGAGGAGCCTGAGGTTTCAGCTTGAACAAGTAGCGACTCTCGGAGGCGAATGATGACATTGCTATAGTTCATTCATATTAACAATTAGTGTTATTAAGTTAGAATGAATGATCTATTATCTATCTAGCCAATTGTCTATCTATCTATCTGTATATCTCTCTTTTCATCTATCTATCCATCCATCTATCTATCTGTCTATTAACCTAACTACCTATCTAAATATCGACCTATCTATCTAACTCTCTGTTTATCTATCTATCCAACCATATCCTTCTCTCAATTTACTACCCACCTATATATCTATCTATGTATCTATGTATCTATCTATCTATCTATCTATTCGTCTATCTATCCATCCATCCATCCACCTATCTATCTGTCTATCTATCTATTTATCTGTCTATTTATATATCTGTATCTCATATGTATATATATCTATATCATATATCTATCTATAAAATCTATCTATCCATCCATCTGTGTAATTATATTGTTAAATGAATCCCAGAATCCTATGAAAGGATTCTCTAGCAGTTACTAGTAATAATTCCTGATCGCGTAATATTCTATTTTTTTATGGAATAATGAGTTACGATCGTCAAAGCTGCTGACGCTGGGGAAGTTCTGCAGGCCGGCCAGGAAGAGACCGGTCTGCTGCTGCTGCTGCGGACCTCGAGGCGCCGCGAGAAGCTGCTGCGGCATGGAGACGACGTCGGACCGAGTGACTGGAGTCTGGCAGCAGGTGTAGAGCCACGACGGGCCCGAACAACTGGAACTGTCTCGCCGGAGGCCTCCGGACATCCAGCAGAGGATCCGTAGTGTGCACTGTGAACATGGCCTGCCATCTTTTTCCACAAGTACAAAAGCAATTATAAGTTATTAAACTAATTAGCATAATTAAGTACTTACTATGAATGCTAACTAACAGCTGGACTTGTAACGTAATAAGCTTATAAACTACTTACTACTAGTGCTAACTGCTAACTAATAGCTCAGCTTTTAGAGTGATAAGGTACTTGTTCTCAGTGGTAAGCAGCAACTGAACTTGTACACGTTGTTATCTAGTTTACTACTTACTGCTTGTGCTAGCTAATAGCTGGACTTTTAACTAACTTGATAATTTTAAGTATAATCGGCTAGTTAGCCACTTGCGGTAAGATTAGTTAAAAACTAGAAGAAAGATTGACAGTATAATTATAAAAATACATAATATATAAGAAGTAAACAAAAATTAAACATAATAATTTAACATAATCTTAATAATAAATACGCTTAACATGAAAGCAATTATACTAACAAGTAATGTTAATAAAAGAAACAAGTAGCTATTACGAAATTAACAAAATTCTAGTGTTACAACTACCTTAATTTCGACTGAAATGAAACTGTACTTAATGGCTAGTTTAGTGTAAAACCTTTTAAAATGCAGATGGTTTACCTGCACTTGTAAATGAAGCTGCACCAACAAGGAGGAATATCACCGAGATAGTTGCAATCGACCGTAACCTGAACAACGCCATCCTGTAGGCGATCTGCGACATTTCACCGGGACCGGAACCTATCAAAAGATGAAATTTTCCAAGTTACGGCAATACTACAAAATTTTGAAAAATATAAAACAATTAAAAATTTAACAGAATGGGTAAAGGTGACAAGACGGCCAAGAAAGCTGGAATTGATATTGTTAGAATTGAATTAAATTAACTATTAACTTACGTTAGTACACGTATCTATCTGTCTATCTAACTACCTACCTATCTATCTATCTATCTATCTATCTATCTATCTATCTATCTATCTAACTATCTATCTATCTATCTATCTACCTATCTATCTATCTATCTTTCCATCTATCAGTCTATCTATCTATCTATCTATCTATCTATCTATCTATCTATCTGTCTATCTATCATTCTATCTATCTACCTATGAATCCATCTGTCTGCCTATCTTCTTACCTATCTATCTATGTATCTATCTATCTATCTTTCTGTCTATCATTCTATCTATCTATCTATCTATCTATCTATCTATCTATCTATCTATCTATCTATCTATCTACCCATCTATCTATATATTTATCTATCTAAGTATCTATCTATCTATCTATCTGTCTATCTATCATTCTATCTATCTACCTATGAATCCATCTGTCTGCCTATCTTCTTACCTATCTATCTATGTATCTATCTATCTATCTTTCTGTCTATCATTCTATCTATCTATCAATCCATCTGTCTGCCTATCTTCTTACCTATCTATCTATCTGTTCATCTATCAATCTATCTATTATCTAGCTATCTATCCATCTTCTGCCCATCAAACTGTAAGTGTAACACACTATGTAAATACATAATAAGTAATAATAATCTGATTTTCTATAACGCATAAAATTACGAGAAATTGGAAATACCGCTATGTACTTACAAATAATAAACAATATTCTTTTACTGCATGCGCCATTACAATTCTATTTTTTAATATTTCGTTCAGGAAGTGGACCGCAATGAATGTTAGATTAGATGACGCAGCAATCATCTCGCTGCTGACTTGATCTCTTCAACGGATTTACCGTTTACCGTTTCTTTACGGTCACCTCAGAACAAAGACAGATCTAGGCTAAAAGCATCAAACAATTACCGGGTCCAAAAATTATAGTCCGCCTAGTTTCAGTTGACCATAACCTATGAAGTCCACGATGTAATAAAATTAACTAGATTAATTAAACGGTTACATCGTGTACTCTACTGATAATGTTATTGGGATAACAACAGAGTGCAATTAAGTTGGTGTTAATTAAAATCAAAGTCTCGATTGTGCGATTTGGAATAACGTGAGGAGATGAACGCTTGGCAGGTGACATGAATCTCAACTGAAGTGAGTCATTAAAAAAATTCATATTCTTTAAAAGATAAACTCGGTCGCCAAGTATATAGATCATCACCGAGGCGAGTGTCTTTTTATTTCAAAATTGTCATCATTATTTATTATATACATCATATATTATGTATTTCTTGTAATATTATATCAAATTGTTATCATTATAGTTTTAATCCATAATTGAAAATGAAGTTCAGTTGGACATTTGTAAAACTAATTAAATACGCAGAGCAAAAACTATAAATCCAATTATGACTGCGTAGGGATTTTTCCCTATAACCTCCACTGGTTCAGATTCAAGAAGGATGATGACAGAGAAAATTGAAATCTGCCTGATTTTATATTACATCAGTAAATAATTGTATGAAACAGATCGTTTTGCTTAACTACGTAGGTATTTTACCCTATCCTCATCTTCACTGTCGAACTCGAATTTAAGCAAGAGAACAGACTATTATGAAACGGTTCCGCGAAATTAATTTACGTAGGGCTGTTCTGGTTAAACTACGACGGGATTTTTCCCTACATGACTCAAACCGAAGCACGAGAAGCAATTTTACGGAACGTTAAATGAATAAAACCCGTGAAGTTAACTACGTAGGGATTTTTCCCTATTCATGGACGCTGTTTTTAAGCATAAAATCGCTGTAACCTTGGACTGCATAAACTTTTATAAAAAAGTCGCTTTGATTTTAGAACACAGATAAGGAAATTACTTAGCACTAAGACTTTAAAGTTAGAATCTGAATTTTCTGCGGTATTTTATTAACGGTCTGCGTTTAACTCTGCGTAGGGATCTTTCCCTATGTTGATCTTACGACACTAATTCAAAACTAAAGAACGGGCAACCGACATTCCATAAACCTGAGTGAATAAACTGGATAGTTTGCTTGAAAAACAAGTTTACCTTCGTACAAATGTCTAGGTAAAATGGAATTTATCACAAACCTTAACAAAATATTCACTTTCATGTTAATGGTTGCGAGTTATGATAGTATTATGCCATTATAGGAAACAAAAACGTATGTTGTTACATACTGCTATATGGGTAAACCGTCTTTCCAATTATCGTTTCATCTTGACATCACATTGTACTCGGTGTGTATTAAAAGTCATATATATTTTGATATAGATACATCTAATATATATATCGGTGCATATAAATCTATACACACACACACACACACACATATATTCATATGTTTTGTGAACGTGTGCGTGTGTATAGTAGTACGTACACGCATAACACAGACACACGCGTAATCTGTGTTTGTTTATATATGTCTAACTACATCTACCTATCTATTTATTTATTTATTTTGTATCTATCTATCTATTTTCCTGGCCACCTACGTACCTACCCATCTATAAAACAATTTATCTATATTCTCTACTTACCTATCTACCTCTTTACCTACCAATCAATCTACTCATCTATCTATCCATCTACCTACCTACCTATGTATCTAACATCTCTTCCTACTTACCTGCCTCTCTTCCTACTTATCCTATCCACCTACCTATCTGTCTATCTACCTGCCTATCTATCTAACCATCTCCATCTATCTCTCTGTCTATCAATCTACCTACCTATCTGTCTATCCACCTATCTATCTGCCTACTTACCTATCTATCTGTCTATCTATCTCTATCTATCTCTATCTATCTCTATCTATCTATCTGTCCATAACCTAATCTAACCTTGCCTACCTGTCTCTCTATCTACCCTTCTATCAACCTACCTACCAACCTATCTGTTTACAGGATACATTGGAAATTAAGACTAAGACTGAAATTAGGTACAAATTCAAATAAAGACTGATGGAAAACTTCAATCCAAGACCAGTTCTTCTTTTCCTTTTCTTTGTCCTTGTAACAAGAAAGGTACATTGTCCGAGTATTTCGGGGAATGAGGAGACCGACGAAAACCGCACCAAGTTTGCATCACATGCCAATGAAGCTTTCTCCTCTCCAGGAAATAAGCATCAATTCTTTCAACCTTCAACTTTCTCTCAAACTATGTGAAAAGCCCACGCACCGCATCTTCCAGGTAAACGTAACCAAATCCATAAAAAAAAGGGTAAGAATTCAGTTCTCCTTTCTAAACGTTAGAGGCTTTTATACAGATGTTGACCTAATCTTTCATCAAGATTTTATTATTTAAACTTTATAATTTTAATAATATTTAATATTTACTGTTAAAACATTATGTTAATAATTAATTAACAGTATTTTCCTGTATATAACAATAAACTTGTATTAAATCTAAAATCCGGGACAGGATTAGGGCGTTTAATTATTCTTATTTAATTAACACTTGGGCGATGCAAGTTTAGTGATCTAATAATGGATGTTATTTACGGCATCTAGTTAAACTAGAAGATTAATTTGTTAGATTCAATTATCTGAATTGATCTAAAAAATCGGTACCTTGATTTGAATCGATCTTAATAATCGATATTACTAGTTGATGTCGATTACACTATAACATACATATCTATATACCCATCTACTTATATATTTATCTATCTATCTATCATACTATCTATCTACCTTCTCTATTTACTTCTCTACCTCTGTACCTACCTACCTATCTACCTACCTATCTACCTACCTATCCGTCTATCTACCTATTCGTCTACATCTATCTACCTATCTTCTCTACCTACTTACCTGCCTATCAATCTATCTAAATATCTATCTATCTATCCATCTATCTATCTGTCTGTCTATTTTATCTATCTTTCTATCTATCAACACAATCAGACAATCTGTCTATTTTCATGTCTCCGTATTTACCTATCTGTCTGTCGATCTGTTAAACTATCCGTTTATTAACCTACCTTCCTGCCTACCTACCCACCTATCTATCTATTGGATACGCTGGAACTTAAGACTAACACTATTAAGTAGGTAAACAAGCATATACACACCAGACACACCAAGAAGGAAATGACAAAACAAACAAGGAATTTCCTACAAGTTGACCTTTACGTATCGAAGCCAACAGACATATAGGGAGACGGCGAAGCCAAATAGAGCTTGTTTCATAACTTCCTGCTCAATATTAACTTTATAGGGAAAAATAACAACATACAGGGGCGGGTATGAGGAAGTCTTATAGAGAACAAGAGCAACTCCGCGCAGAGTCGTTCGGCGCGCTCCACTGGCGCAACGCGGCCTAAGCCTTGATAAATCAAGTGCGCTTTTAAACAACTAGAGCTCGACGAGACATTTAAGCAATAAACAAAGTCAATCGAGTCTATTTTAATTACATTTCAAGATAATCTAGTTTTTTCCCCAGAAACCTAGAATACGTAACACAACCACATCGTGTATCCAGTTCGATTTATGAAACCTAACGTTCATTAACTTAAACTTCAACCAATACAGTCATTCAGTTTTTATCTTAGTAATAGTCTTAACTACTATTCTAGTAACGCTTATTTTGAATTGACTCACCCAATAGCGATTATTAACACTCTCTCCGGTTATTTCTTTCCCCCAAACAATCCACAATTAGCGATGATTGGTTTTCGAGTTAATCTTGAATTGAAGATGATGGCCAGTGATGGAAATACTAGTTCTATAGGACACAATAGGCCATTGTTAATGAAGCGCGGCCAGTTCTAGGGCTGCACGAGCAGGAAAGGCAACGCGCCCTTCGCGTTCAACCGGTGCACCTGGACTGACCCAAAACAGACGCAAGCGGACAAGAGAAACCTCTCCGTCTTTCACAATCTTGACAAGTTGTTTATTGCTGAGACCTTCGACTTTAGTTGGCACTCTATACTCTGCCACTGTTTAACTTCCATTTTAAGACGCTGTAACAGTAGTTTAATACTTCTACGTTAACTTAATGACGTTATGGAAATGTAAGTAGATGATACGAAAAACGTTTCGTTTCGTTCTATTGAAGTTCGCTAATTACGTGTTATAATCAATAGCATATCATATAATCTAATATAATATGCGAGTTACTGAAGTTTAACCATATTTTGATAACACGGACCATCAAGAAGTTTAATCAATGAAATTAGTACTGAGGATGAAAGTTATTTAATTCAGTAATCTTCATAATCAACGAATTAAGTTCTGATGAATTCCAACTTCATTAGTAACACTCGGTTCTGAAATCGTGGAAAGTAGAACGAACGGGATGATACTTTGATTCCCAACTTGCGCAGTTTCTAACAATAATCCTCGGAGAAAATTACCGTCATTTCAAAATAACCAGATAAAAGAAGGAAACGATCGGATTCCCCATTCAAGTCCCATGGAGATAAGAGATGAAGGTACCTTTTGTTTCTCGGTGATTTGGCCCAAACCAAGCAGAAAATCACGGTGCCCTCCATAAGGATTCAACCGCAACAGATCATCTTAGATTCATTAGTTGTTCAATTAAATTGAATGACAACTTACTCAGAGTTATCTTACTCTGAAATACATTTTGGCCCTCAATTGATTTGCTTATACAGATAACGTAGTTGAGATTAGGTTTTCCTGGTCTAACTATCAGCTATTTCGATCTATCTTTCAATGTTTCCTAGAATTAAATGAATGATTTCTAAAATGTTATGATTAATAACTGAATTTGTTTATTTTCATTGAACAACAATGCGAGTTAGAGCGTTAAAATCGCACGCTGGATAGCTTTCTCCTTCAGCTTCTTATTGCGCCGTTTCTGACGGACCCGGTCGGTGGCATCGGCGAAAATCTGCACAGCCTCACGTTCCTCCATTTCCCGCTGCAGCAGCTGCAGTCCGGCCAGGTTGAAACCCACCACGTCCCTCACCTGGTTGACGCGTTCCATCGCGGCCGACCCGAGCTCCCTGATGACCGGCAGCAGCGTGGGCGTCGTCACCAGGGGTCCCTGGTGAAGCCTCAGCAGGAAATGGACGATCCTGCTGACCAGCTCGGTATCCCAGCCTTGGCGCAGGAACGAATCGAGGGTACTGAGCAGCCTGGAGACGTAATGGAGCGGCAGCACGAGAAGGGCTTCTTCCAGTTCGCTGGATTTGACCCGTCGCAGGACCTCCATGAGGAATCTGTCCGGGTCCCTGGTGCTGTAGGCCATCATCAGGGGATGCTGCTGAGGTTCTGCCGGGGGTTTGACGCCCTCTTTCTTCTTCTCTTTCTTGCCTAGCTTGTTGTACTTGTCCAGGGCGGCGCGGTACTGATTCCACTCCTCTGTAACCAGATCGTGAAGGTCCATCGCCTCCATGATACGCTCGGCAGCACGCTCAGTTTCGGCTGTTTTGCGACCAGGTAAGGTGGCTTCCTGGTCAGCTTTCTGACCTATAATATAATTTGGTTATTTATAACATAAACAGATATGTATATTTTAGATATTCATATATATTATTAACATATAAACATATTATTAGCCAAATCAATGCCCATGTGGTCATTACCCGGAATGACACGCTCCTCTCCCGTGGCTAGAGCCTCGTCAGCCTCCTTCTCTCTCTCCGTCTCGCGTTCATCTTCAAGTACCAGCGGTTCCGAAGTCCTCTCCCACAACCTCAGGGATCGATCGTGACCGCTGGTGACGACGTATTTTCCATCCGCGCTGACATTCAGGGCCCAAATCTCGCCGGCGTGTCCTTCCAGCGTCACAATCTTGTCGAAATGGTCCGCGTCCCACTGCTTGACACGTCCGTCCTTCCCGCACGAGAAGAACAGGTGAGTCTTGGACACGAACTGCAAACCCATGACGCTGTCGTCGTGGGCAAAGATCGACCTGTGACAGTCGCCAAAATCGAGACCCCAGATCTTGACGTTGCGGTCGGCGCCCCCCGTGATGATCAGCGTCGAGTCGTACGAGATGTCCATGCACAGGACGGGGAACTTGTGACCGTACAAGGAGAGGAAGAACTTGAGCGTGTCATTGAAGAAGATCCTGACGGTGGAGTCGAGTAGCGCCACGGCGACGAGGCGCTGGTCGGGACTGAACCGCACGCAGAGAACATCTTCTTCCAGCTGTAATGTCCTCGTGTGTACTAGACTCAGCCGTTTGCCGGCCGCCGCCTGACCGTCTTCCTGAGCGTCGGGAATCAGCTCAAACTGCCAAAACTTGACCGTTTTATCTGCGCCCCCGCTGGCCAACCCACGCATGTCCGGGGTCAGCGTCAGGGTCCATACCTCTCCCTGGTGCGCGCTGATTTCCTCCAAAAGTCTCCCAGCCGCCACGTCGAAGACTTGGAGTTTGCCCGTCTTGGTGGCTACGATGACGTGGCGGTCGCCGGGAGCGAAAAGACAGGCCAACGCGTAATCGCAACTGATGGTTCTGATGCAGGTCTGCGTGAGGCGGGTCCAGATTTTAAGCGACTCGCCACTGGCCGAAGCTATAGCAATATTGTCAGAGCTGAAGCAGAGAGTACGAACATCTGTGCGGTGACCTGGTAGGGTCAGGCGGTTAAACAACGAAGGGACTTCTCGCTTCTCTTTCAAAGAGCCAGTGTACATTTCAAAAGAGTTATTACCCAATAAAGTTAAAACCCTGATATTGTCTTTTTTGTCGACGATGATATCGATGGCCTTGACTTTTCCTGACGCTTTAAGGGGAGTGAGGCGGGAAACCTCATCTTGTAAAGAAATTTCCAACCCCGAATCAGAATTTTCCGTTTGTTTTTTATTCACTTTCCTCTGTCGTTTCCCAAATCTCTTCTTCACTTCCAACTCTTCGTGAAACTGAAATATTTCTACGGTCGAATCAGAACCGTGGCAGGCTAAGACCATTCCTGATTGGTCTGTTTCAAGGGAAACCACACGGTCGCGACCTTGCCTCAGAATGGTGCCAACTTTTGTGCACGAAAGGATTGTGTCCGTCTCATGCTCCTCAGAATCTTCTTCCGAGTCTCTTTTCACCTTTTTCGCCTCAGACGAGGCAACTTCCGTCTCGGTGTCTGCGGTACCCGACTCGAGAAAACAGACGCGCCAAACCCTCAACTCGCTATCACTGCATCCAGTAACCAGATAGGTATCGTTTTTTAGTATAGCGAGATCCCATACTTCGGTACGGTGGCCGACGAGTGTCTTGAAACAATGCTGCGTGTCCAGGTCCCAGAACTTCACCAGCGTGTCTTTGGACGAGCTCACCAGAATATTCTTGTTCTCCATAAACCGACACTGGGTCAAGGGGCCTTTGTGGCCACTGAGCTTGTACAAACCAGCCTCAGTAACGATGTCCCAGACAATTATGTTGGTGTCCCGTGACCCCGAAACCAATCTCATGCCTTGCGCGTCAAAAGACAGACACGTTATGGAGCTTTTATGACCGCTGAATGTGACGAGAAGTTCGCCAGTCGCATAGTCGTACAGTCGTACCGAGCCGTCTTCATAGCCAACAGCCAGCTGCGAGTTCCTCGGGTTGGCTCTGATGACAGAGACTTGACTCTTGTCACCTTGAAGAACCCCAAACTACCAATAGAAAAATGCCAATTTAAATTCACCATAAACTTTACTTTCAAAAAAGGCTTTAGTCGCACCTTTGTCCCTGTTCTGGTGTCCCAAACATGAACGTTTTCGCAAGCGGCGGCAGCAACGTAACGTCCGTGTTCATTTTTCAACTCGAGAAAAACAGCATTGGCCCGGTAGCTAGCGATTATGTTGAAAACGGGGCCTGGAACGTAGCGCAGATACTGCTTTGTTAGTCCCATGTTTACAAGACAAGGACAAAACTGCAGGGTATTATAAAGATATCTCTGAAATTACAAGTGAATGTGATAGTTCGGCTCAGAATTGTAAATATCTGTAAACCACGTGTTAGCAGACGCCTCTAAGGACGATTGTAGTTCAGGAATTCACCGCTAGGGAACGCAACTAAGTGCATAACGTGGCACTAATGGTTTACGTACCACAATGGCCGTTGAGGTGTATTAACTGATTTACTTAATATCAATATGATTCGTAGCTACATATTATGTATCAAATTAAAATATCATTGTCCGGATTATTATTTTAGTACCAAAGTGAATTGCGCGACACTACTGGTTTGCTTGCGTATCACTAGCGGCCGTTGACGTGTATCAAGTGATTTATGTAATTACGATTTATCGTTACACAATATGTATTAAATTATTATTATCTCTATAAGAATTATTATCTTTCTACGGCTGAAATATTATTGATTATAATGAATTAAGGAAGTTATGAATGCTATATTTTATTATACGAATGCACAAGTGCTATAGAGTTTGCTGAGAAAACTAAAACTCAGAAAGCAGTAAGTAATGTAGAGCAGGGGACACGTGTGGAAGCAAGCTTTTATATTTCTGAATGCAAAACCATAACCATGGTACAAATTGCCATCGCAAAAAGATTATAACAAGTTAATCTTCCCGTCATCCTTTTATGTATTATAATTTTGCAATTTTTTTCCAAGGTTTTCTTCTTTAATTTTTTGAAGTTCTCGTTTGCTTCAGTCGTCCTTCTGTTGGACAGCTTCCTGCTGCTTGGCCTGATGGGCCTGCAGCACCGTAACAGCTTCATCCACCTTCGCCTTGAGGACCTCGTGGTGCTCCAACATGTGCAGCAGCTCCGAGTTGTCGATCTCCAGCAGCATTCCAGTGACTTTTCCGGCCAACTCGGGATACATCCTCTGAATCAGCGGGAAAAGTCGCTCGCCCAGCATCTGCTTCTGCTCCTGCGGAGGCGCCGACGCCAGCATGGAAGCGGTCAAAGGTTCCTGACCCTGGACGATGACCGCCTGCTGAGGGTTCATCGATCCCGTGGCCGCTACAGGAGCGGGAATGTTCATAGCGTTGGGCTGAGCAGGGAAGTTGCGCAGGTTGGGCGCGTATCTGAATCCGGCCGGTCGCTGCTGATGCATGACGGGGCCAATGGGTCTTCCCATTAAGGCTTGTGGGGCTCCTTGGGGCATGGGGCGTCCACTGAGGGAGCGGATCATCGGCGGTTGTCCGGGGAGTCCGCGTGGAGGGCCGGCCGGTCTGTAGGGCGTCTGGTTGACCTGCGCGTTGGGGCGCAGCTGCTGCTGAACTGACCAGCGCGGGTTGGCGCGGTACTGGGACATCTGCGCTGGGGCGTAGAACCTCTGCGCCTGCATGGGCGCCGGCATGAAATAGCCAGAGCTTCCGGGCTGGAAGATTTGTCCCATTTGCTGCATACGCATTCCAGCCATGCGCTGCATGTACTGAGAGGCCAGCTGCGCCTTGCGGTCCTCCTTGCGCTGAGCCAGGGCAACGTAGAGCGGCTTGGCGACCAGGATGCGGCCATTCATCTCCGTCACGGCCTTGGTGGCTTCCTCTGGAGACGAGAAGCAGACGAAACCGAATCCCCGGGAACGTCCAGTTTCGGTCATCACTTTGGCCGAGGTGATGGTGCCGTAGGGCGCGAATTCCTTGCGGAGGCGCTCGTCATCGATGGTGTCATCCAGATTCTTGACGTACAAGTTGACGCCCTGGTAGCGGTTCATGCGCTCCATCTTGAGCTGCTCAAACTTGCGGCGGAGGTCATTCTGTCGTTCCCCGCGTTTCTGAGCCCGGCCCAAGAAGAGAACCTTACCATTGACCTCGGTACCGTTCAGCTCTTCGCAAGCCTTCTCCGCGCTCTCCGGGTCGTCAAAGCAGACAAAACCGAATCCCCGTGACGATCCTGCGGTAAATACATTAGATTACAGTAGAATAACACTGGTTTGTTGTCGTCCAAATATAGAATAACTAACCGTCTTCGCTAATCATGACTTTGTGAGAGGTGATCTTTCCATATTTGGAGAAAAGTTCGTGCAGTTTCTCATCATTCATTTCCTCGCCAAAGTTCTTGATGTACACATTGGTGAAATACTTGGCCTTCTCGCCCTGCTCGCGCTCGCGGTCCTTGCGGGGGACAAAGCGGCCAACAAAGACCTTCTTGCCATTCAACAACATTCCGTTGACCTTGTTAATTGCTCCGTCAGCAGCTTCCTGGGTCTCGAAGTGCACGAAACCGTAGCCCTTTACGATTCAAAATGCACAATGCAGTGAACGCTCATTCCGCAATAACACTGTGTAATACCTTCGACACGCCGTTTTCATCCATGGCCACCTTGCAGCTCAGAATGTTTCCGAACGCGGAGAAGGTGTCGTAAATGGCCTTGTTGTCGATGCTCTTGTCCAGGTTCTTGATGAAGATGTTCCCCTGACCCGAACGACGGAGAGATGGGTCGCGCTGGGACCACATGATGCGCAGTGGGCGACCTCGCAGCACGTCGAAATTCATAGTGTCAAGGGCGCGTTCGGCTGTTCAATTAAAAAACAAGAAAGAAGAAAGTCAGCAAAATAAAAACAAACTAAATAGAGAATAGACAATACCATCAGCAGGTTGCTGGAAGTTGACATAGGCGTAGCCCAGCGACCTGCGGGTAATCAGGTCACGGCAGACGCGGATGGAGACAACAGGTCCCGCGGTGGAGAACTTCTCAAACAGCATGGCCTCGGTGACATCTGGATTCAGGTCTCCGACATACAGGGAGGCGAGAGGGTAATTGCTTCCTTGAGTGTTATTCATCTTGACGTTTACTTAGCTCTGAAACGAAATGAAGAAAACGGAACAAGTTCGAATGGGCGGAGTTACTCTATTCAAGTGGGATTTCAACACACTTTGATCTATAATAGGGCTAGGGTTCACATGCACGTCATTAATACCATTTTTTTATACGAAATTTTTACCTTGTATTCGTTAACTTGAAACCAAATATGTTGTACAACTGCAAACTCGACGATTTTTTTGTCTTTTAGAAAGTTTTTTCGCTTTTTTTGGGAGTAATTTTTATTAAAATGTTAAGGATAGTAAAGGAAAGCGTCTGACACCTCTCACAAGTCAGCCCCAAGAGAGGGAGAGGAGAAAGGGAAACAGGAAAAACGGACGCAACAGCGTTGCCAGCTATACTTTATTATTTTAACTGTTACGCTTTTATCTTTAATTTACTTTAATTAAATATAATGTCATTATAAGATTGCTCTAATTAACATCATGTCGAGATGTTAAATATATTATTACAGTACGTTTATTTCAAACTTTACCTCTATTGATGTATTGCTTATATTTATTTTTATCATTTCATTACAAATAAATTTCCGATATTAACAGTTATATAATTATCTACATTAAATAAATTATTAAGATTTTTAATATAGAAATTAAAAATTAAACATATTAAATCTATATATGTATATATGTTTTGTAATTTATCTTTCATTTCTGATATCCCAGTAGTTATTTTGGTACAATAAAGTTCACTCAGTACTTAAAACCGTCCTGTAACGAAAATCAGCGAGATTTATTTCATTGTTCATTTTAACTGAACTACAACATTTTCTAGTCGAAGATTTTCACTTCTTAATTTTGTGTTCATTTCAAAGTTATTTTGGTACAAAGTTCATTCGACATCGTCCTTTAGTGAACATCCGTACGACTAACTAATTTTAAATTAATTAAAACATTTAAACTTCAATTTCTTGTCGATTAGTTAAATTTCGATACCTTGTTGTTTACTCGTTAATTCCATACTTATTTTTCAAAATTTCAGCTCAGACTTATAATTTCAACTGTTATAATAACCTGGTCGAGACTGGCGCTCGCTTAAAATTACGTGTATTCTTGGTGTATTTCATTCTTCAGTTCTCCTGTGCGAAATCAAAAGGTAATCCCAACTTAACAATAGTTGCATATAATACGTGTTAACTTAATAAATTAACCAAGACGCATGAAATTTCGTCTAACTGATTTCTTAAAAAGATGAGGGAATCGAAACAGATGAAAGACGTTTTCTTCTTCTAAACTAGAGCCAGAGGGTCAATCACAAGAGTGTTAAATCACTATCCTGCGTATTGAAACTGCTCTGCGTAAATTGCTTCACAGGCGCCAGCGCCAGTATATCGTCTGCTTCCTCCCTGAGAGCATCAGCCTTCTCCAGCAGCATCCTCCGTGCTGCTGCAACCACCTGCTGTGCCACTTTCCTGGGCAGGTGTTCCACTTTCTGGACCAGCGTATCGGCGTCAGCTTTAGCGACATCGGCCAGTGTTTTGAAGCCGGCTTTGTACAACAGCCGAGCTCTTCCTTTCCGTACGGCGGGCAGTTCCATCAACGGTATCAGTTCGGACGTGCAGCACAGGGCCAACTGTTTACTGAACGGATCCAGCAGCTCGCAGAAGGCCCAGAATTCGTCCAATTCCCGCGTGAAATGGTAAACACACGAGGCGAATGAAGCGGTCGAGCTGAGCAGGTTTTGAACGTCACCCCGGGTGGAGCCGTACAGGTCGGCCGCGTTCCATAACGAGTCGCCCTTCCATAAATCGGTCAACATCAGCGTCAAATAGAAACGATCGATGACGAAGGGATCGACTTTCGGCCGCTGTCCCGACATCAGTTTGACCAGCATGGCTTCGTTGATACCCAGCGTCCTGGCTACACTCTGTTCTTCGGCAGTGAGCTTGCTGAAGGTCTGCAAATAGGTAGCGGGTATCGGTTTAACGCTGCCCACCAGCTCGTAGGGTGTGACCAGGTAGAGCAGATGCATCTTAGAGAGGAGAACCAAACCGGCTTGGGCTTGACGTAGATCTTCGTAGAGTTTCGAGGCCCAGCTGAGTTCGATGCACCCTTTGACGGCCGCTTTCCCCAGTTTGGTCACCGACAGTCGATCTTCATCTTCGCCAAGTAACCGGTTCTCTTTCAAACTGTCCAGGGCTTTGCCCAGCAAGGTTTCCACGGCAGCTTGGGATGTCTGTAACCATAACAACAAACCAATTAAATCAAGTTAAAATAAACAAAATGTAGAAAATAATCCGGTATTTCCTATATTCCTAATGTTTATTTCCGGTTTAAAATCGATCATAAATAAATATAATGGTGTATATATTCATAGGAAATATACTATTTATTGGATAATAACCTGCTGCCCCAGCAAGGTAGTAGGTATCACTGTGTCCAGAAGCTGGATTCTGTTGACTCCAGCTAAATCCAAGCTGAGAGTGCTCAGTATAAGCAGCTGGAGTCCCTTGGCGTCATCAGCGCCCAGTTGGCTTTCAATCCTTTCAACGGGAGCGGCGATAAGTTCCTGAACCAGCTGCTGTGCTTCAGACGGCGCGGCAATGAGGATGCTCTCCCCGTAAGGATCGAGTCCAGCTCGTCCGGCTCGTCCGATCATCTGCTGGTAGCGGCCCCGGCTTAAGCGTGTCATCCCCATGTACGCGGAACGGAGAATGACCTGCCGAAATAAGTAAAACACTGTTCATTCATATATATTTTAAATTACGGTACACTATTTACTGATATTAATATTACTGTTAACTGTAAATATAATTAAAAGTATTGACGACTGCTGCTTTTTAATGTAATTAATCTTTAGTGCTATGGATCCCTTATTTGTTGGTTAAACATAACATGAAGTTCATCGATTACTCTGCGTGCTGGCAAGTTCACCCCCGCAGCCAAAGTCGACGTGCAGCAGAGACAGGTCAACACGCCGGCAAGAAATGCTTCTTCAATCAGCTGTCTCTCATCTGCGGTCAGTCCCGAGTGATGATACGCCACCCCATGCGGTATCGTCGACCTGAGCACGCGACAGAGTTGACCGCTCTCGGCTTGCAGAGCGTGCCGAAGTCTCTGTTTTTCCACGGATCTGTGCTCCAGTACCCTCTGTGAAAGACTCTTGCAAATAAGCTGAGCAACACTCTCGCAATTACGTTTCGTAGCGCAGAAGACCAGGCAGGAAGCCTCGGGGACGACTTCTGCAACAAGGCCGCCCAGGTGGTCAGGATCAGTCCGTTTCTGGTCCGGGCCGAGGTTCGGTAATGTTCTAACAGGCTGCATCAGATTTTCGGTATCGCGGTGGTTCGGGTTCACTTTCCACAGGGCATCACCAATTTTGATGAATTCCTCCAGTTGGACGGGTCGGAAACTGCCGGTGAACGTCTCGGCCTGTCGTGACAAGGGAGATGTTAAAATAAAACCATAATTTATACAAAACGGGTTAAATTAAACCTTTAAAAATGAAGCTAACTCATCGAGGTTGCCTACTGTGGCGCTCATTGCAATGAAGCGGGGACTTTGGGCGGCTAACAGCATCTTGCACACTAACGTCTCCAGGATCACACCCCGTCTGCCCGACTCCCCAATGATGTGAACCTCATCGATGACTACCAGACCAATCTCTGAAAGTCTGCCAAGTTCCAAGAGACTCGTCACCAAACCGTGTGCTTTCTCCAGCGTTGCTATGTAGACAACGCGGCGTTTATGCCTCTTCCGCGGTGGGTAGCCACCGCGACTGCCCGCATACTCCTCGATGGCAAAGCCGAGGGCCAGCGCCAAGGGTGAGAGAGTCCGGACTTTTTCTTGGACGATAGAAACATAAGGTAAGATGTAAAGGCAGTTCTTTTGTGAACACAGCATTTCCCGCAGCATCAGGATCTCGGCTACTAGCGTTTTCCCGCCCGACGTCGGCAGTGAGTAAAGGAGATTTGATGAATTCCGGACGGCTTTCTTCAGACAATCTTCCTGCCAATCATACAGCTTCTTTATCCCCCTATACTTTTTGACTAGTTCCTCGATTTCTGAAGATAACCCAAAAAAAGGGCCGTCTGACTTTGCCACCAGCGACGGCACGCTGTCGGTCCTTGGCGCTGTTAAAATGTCGCTCTGGGTCGACGAACATGTAGTATTGCTGATGAGACTCAGCTGCGTGTGCTTCTCCTGATTTCCTTTCAGGTGCTCCTGCAGGTTTCTGCTGAAGCTTCCAACATTACAAGAAACAGGGGCCAACTTGTCTGAGGACTGGGTCTGGGTAAGACGTTGACGGCTAGACCGCTGGCTTGCCGTTAAAACTGGTGATTTCCATTTGACGGGAGTCTGGGACACGGTGGGAGTTCTAGGGTCATTCTGATCTTCGCTTTCAAAAAGATCGGGGGACTCAGCTTGTCGTTTGCGAGTAACGCTCCTCGTGTTGAACGCAGGCGAGTTCGAGTTCCTGGTTTCATTTCCACCGCTATTACAGTTTGTATTGGTTACCATAACCATAATTTTTGAATTGTTGAATGTTTTTTTTTATAAACTTTGGTGATTGTCTTCTATCTCAAGTGTCAAAAATTTAAACAGCGATGGCGTTGCCAGATTTAGTTGCCAATGCGCATTTATTAATTTGCAAATTTATTGAATATATTACACAAGAAAGTCAAACCCTGTTTGAATACTTATATTTAGAGGTAAATGTATACTTTTAAAAATATTTAACTTAATTTCTCGTTTCCAGTATTCATTTTGCGATGTCCTTTCACGAAACACTTTCAACGCTAGGTGGCTTATAGAAATGTCAAAATTGGGTTAATAATCGTTTGTTGTCCATCGACATTTCCTTCACTTCAACTTCAACCTGCATTTTTTTATTACTTTTAAATGGTGTATTCTTTTCCCGTTTTAAAAAAATTGCTGTTTTGATTTTACTACAGTTTCAACTATATTATCATAATGGATGAGTCTAGAGTTAGTTTACGATTGCAATAGTAGTATTATATAAAAAAGCAGCTGTTAACAATTTGGAAGTGACTACGGATTTACTAAGGGAAATAAAACAAAACATGGCAATGGCAGCGGAAGAGAAGCTTGACGATAGCGACTCGGACACTTCTTTCCTGTCCGAATTAGAGGAGATATTAAATGGATCCAAGCAAGATACGCCGCACGGTCTACATTTTGACGAGACATATTTTTCGAAGGAGCAGACAGCGACAATCGAGTCTAACCAGAACGGCTGTCATAACAACTTCTGCGACTTCGGTTCATTCTCTGACGAATGGAGAAACGAGAGAGAAACACTGCAGCCTTGGGATCGTTTTTCTGACTGGGTTCACTGTATTGCGATCGTGACCTTCGACCTAGAAATAGGCCAAACAATTGAGGTTCCTATAAACAACTATCCTGCCGCACGTTCCTTCAAACTCTGATCTAATATTTACTCAATATTTTTTAACAGACGATCTACCCAGAACATGCGACTCTCAGCGAACAGGAAAAGACGAGCATTTGTTACCTGGCATTTCCCGATTCGAATTCCGGATGTATGGGCGACACTCAGTTCCACTTTCGCGTGCGTCAGAATGCCGCCAAACATCAGTCGAGCATCGCGACGGATGGATCGAAATGTAACAAGGCCATAAAGTCGCACCTCATGTACGACCAATCCTGCCCCGCAGCCTTCAAGACGGACCCAAACTATCTCTGGGGGTTCGCTTATTTCCGACAAGTGAAGGACAAAAGTCTGAAACGAGGCTATTTCCAAAAAGTAATAACTGATTATAATATACAATGAATAAGGTAATTGAGTTTTTCGTGTTGTTTCTGTGCTTTAGTCGCTCGTGCTGTTGACCCGTCTACCATTTGTCGAGCTCTTCCGTCACGTGACGGCCCTCGTTGCACCCGAGTTCTTCGACAAAGGCATCGTTTGCTTAGAGTCGGCCTGCAAGGAGATTGATCAGTGGCCGTTCCCTGTACCTGGAGAAAAGACGTCCCTACCACTGATGGGAACTGTCTTTCACGTAATATCTTCATCTATCTATCTGTCTATCTACCTATCTATTTACATATTATCTACCATCCTGGTTCTATCATTTCAATAGTAATATCTTTATATACCTATCTCTACCTGTCTATCCTATCTATCTACCATCCTGGTATTTTGATTTCTCTCACAAAATTTACATCTGTCTATCTGTCTGTATATCTCGTAACCCGTTTCTATCATTTCTGTAGCAGTATCTCTACCAGTCTATCTATTTATTTATCTATCTATTATCTACCACCCTGGTCCTATTATTTCTGTAGTAATAAGTCTATTTATCTATTTGTCTATATCTATATAGATATAGACATATATATGTCTGTCTGCCGTTCTACATACGTACGTACCTATCTATCTAACTCGATCTATCTGTCTATCCATCTACCATCCCGGTATATAAATTTCTGTCATAATATCTCTATCAGTCTCTCTGTCTGTCTACTAACCCAGTTCTATCATTTCTGTAGTAATATCTCTATCTATCTATCTTATCTGCCTACCTATCTAACTCGCTATGTATATAATCTATCTATCTATCTCTTAACCCGGTTGTATCATTGTATCATGTATGTGACATTTCCTATCATTGTTAAGTTAATGTATTGTTCCCATAGGTTTACATCATGTGTTCGAGCATAGCGAGTCCCGCTAGCGTCACAGGGTCCCCACAGCACTCGCAAGTGTCCCGAATACGGCGTTACTTGATTGCCACCGATGTGGACCTGTTTGATGTCCTTTGTCCTCTACTACCTCATATACAGCTCCTGTGGGAGCTGGTCCTCTGCGGAGAACCCCTTGTAGTTATGGCCAACAGTCCCTCTGTCTGTTCACAAGTGGTTCAAGCTTTAGTTACGTAAGTTACTTTTACATTGGCTCCCATATTCTAATTAAATATAATTAAAACATGGAAGCCAGTGTAATTAAATACCATTGGAATATAAACATAAATGCAAATATGCAACATCCAATTATGTCTAATTACTGTCAGATGATAAATTTATGTATAATGCGTTAGTTAATTAAAATTGTATTATATTTAACTACATTAGTATAAACGAGTTTAAGCCAATGTCTAATGGTAGTCAAATGATTAATCTACGAATCGTAGAACAAATATCGTTTGAGAGAATCGGGAATTGGATGGAAAATTGCAGTTGATGTTTCAAGTTAACTCGTATTTTAATGAACTTAAGTACTGAGTAATCGAATTAGCCCAATGTTTGTCGTAGGTTAATATACCCGCTGCAGTATTGCCTCGACTACCGGCCCTTCTTCACTATCCACGACGCCGAGTTCAAGGAGTACACGGGTACCAATTCCTACCCGCCGTCGGTTCTCCTCGGAGTGACGAACCCGTTTTTCGCCAAGGCTTTACAACACTGGCCTCACATTATACGCATGGGCGATATGCCTGGCTCTGGTAGTTCTATTACTGTAGCATTTGCCTCATTAACTTGATAATCACTTGATAATCACTTGATAATTACTTGATAATCACTTGATAGTTTTTTTAGTAAAGGTCGTGATAAACTTCGTGGTAAATCCCGTGATAGCCGCTTGAAAATCACGTGATAATCGCTTAATGCTTCCGTAAAATTCACTAGATAGCCTCATGATAATCACTTGGTTAGGTAGTCATTTGATATTCGCTTAATAATATCTTGATACTTTCTTGATAAATTCGTTGGTAATAACTCAGTAGCCATTTGATAACCACTAGGGAGTCACTTAATAGTTTCTTGACATTCACTTGGCAGCCATTTGATATTTACTTGATAATTTCTTGATAAAATACTTGGTAATAACTCAGTAGCCACTTGATAACCACTAGAGAGCCACTTAATAGTTTCTTGATTATCACGTGGTAGTCAGTTGATATTCACTTGATAATTTCTTGATAACCACCAGAGGGTCACTTAATAGTTACTTGTTAATCACTTGGTAGTCCGTTGATATTTACTTGATAATTTCATGATAATTACTTTATCATTTATTGCTAATTTTTTTATAAATTCCTTGGTAATAACCAGTAGCTACTTGATAACCACTTGAGGGTCACTGAATGTTTTCTCGAAAACCACTTTATGATTTTACCTCGCTCGATTTTATCATTTTTGATTTTTCAGATTTTATTCTCAAAATCGGAATTGTAATTTTAGTTAACTTAATTGTAGTAAATCCTTTATCTTAATTATATTCTTAAGTTTTAACTCAAGTTTATGAATATAATTGCTGGAATTAATCTACTGTGCTCATTAACAGCTTTTTCGTTTACTTTTAGCAGGAAATTCCGGCGGAGGCTTTAAGGTCCGTCTCAAGAAACTAGCCAATCCGAAGGAGGATTCCAAACCGGGCGTTTACACGACGCATAAACCGTACTTGCAGCGGGACAAGGCCGTTTTCAAGGTCATTGCCAAAGGAGTGCAGACGCGGCGACCCACCGAAGTTCAATCCGCCCTCCTCCGGCGCCACTTTCTCGAATTGACGCAGAGTTTCATCATTCCGCTTGAAAGATACATGGCGAAGTTAATGCCACTGCAGAAATCCATATCGCCCTATAAGGTGCAAGTTCTTTTGAATTACAGTATACTAGAAATAAAATTCTAATTAAAAATAACGTCACTTAAATTGATATATAATTCTATGAATAATGTCCTTATGATTAGTTGTTTAGTAAATTTAAAATTTCTTTTTTACAGGCTATTTCGATGTGAATCTGATTATTTTGAAAAGTAATAAATATCTTTACCTTGTATTGACTTTTTGAACTATGTAGTTTTTTATTATTAATTTCTTATCGGTTTTGAATTTTTTTAACTAAATTTGTGCGTAGGCTGTTCCACTGTTGAAACCGTTCAAAACGGACGACTTTATAGCCGGTCTGGACCAGTGCGGACCGCAGTTGACCACGGGAGTCAAAGGCGATTGGTCGGGGCTGTACCAGCACTTTTTCCGGTCGCCCAACTTCGATTCCTGGTTTCAGAATCGCAAGAAGGAGGCCAATTTGAAGCTGCATGCCTTGCAAGCTGAAGCTCTTAGTCAGTCGGTAATAGCTGGGTTATTCTGATTCAGATCGACCGTGTTAGTTGAAGATAATTGATGTGTTTTATTAAATTTGAATTGAATTTTGCAGGATATGACCAGCTGGCTACAAGGGAAGCGAGAAGTCGAGGTCGTCGATATGGTCCTCCGCTTGAGAGAGAAACTGGACGTCGTTCGCGAGGATCAGCTGCCGGTGAGTCCCGAAACCCTGGACCAGTTGGAGGATCAGCTGAAGAAGGTGATGGACGGACTACCTGAAGACCTGCGTTCTGTTTTAAAATCGAGTTGAACCGGAATTCCAATCCTGACAGAGCTCTTCCATTCATTCATTCATTCATTGCCCTTTTAAGTAAATTTAATTGAGGTTTATTACCTTAATGAAATTCATTTTATATTTCGTCCGTGGATTTTTCGGATCTCGTGTACGAACATTCGTCGATGTGTTCGTGAATTCGCCCCCCCCCGCCCCATAATAAGGAGTACACCCACGGCAAACCCCCTTTATACTCACAGTACCCTCTCTGTGTTATCGAGTGAGATATAATGGCCTTGTAGTGTTTCGCAATAATAACGAAAAGATCTGTCCTCTAATTGGTACGAAATATACGTTATTACGTCACATAGCCCGATTTGTGATTTCAGCTGAATCTCGTCTAATGTACCTTGGGCAGTACAAGTCACGCTGGCGAATGAATGGCAGACAGGCACTTGGATCGATTGAACTTTGGAAGTAAAAGCTACTTAATTTCTATTTTATCTTGACATTAAAACATTATTAAAACTGTATGATTATTCACTGCAAGTTTCGATAGTAATAAATATAGAATGGTACTTTGAGAAGAGTTCAACCACGTTTCTGAACTTCTATTTTCTCACGATGTAATACTTGAGTTACGAGATACGTTGAGGGACTTGCGTTATTTACAGACAGTAAAGCAATAAAAGTTAATGACTTGATGTTTATATGAATAAGTACGTTAAATTAAAAGCAGTGTATTTATTATTGAGACACTGTACTGCGTGACTACGAACTGGTTCATATAATATTAAATTAATTTCTAGGCTACCCGCCAGTATATATATCTGTCTGTCTTATCTATCTAACCGATCTATCTACCTGTCTATCTGCCTTTAACTATCTATCTGTATATGTGTACCTGTCTCTATCTGTCTGTCTAAATATCGATATATCTATCTATCCACCTATCTATCACTCTGTCACCTCTTGTCTTCCTTTCTGCTTGCCTGTCTGTCTATCCACCTATTTATCTTTTTACGTCTATCTGTCTATCTAGCTATTTGCCTATCTATCTATTCCCCATCTATCTGACGATTTGTCCGTCTATCTAGCTATCTATCTGTCTATCTAGATATTACTTTCTATCTATCTATCTAGGGTGGGTTGTCTATCTATCTGCTATCTAGCTATCCATCTAGGGTCGGTTATCTATATATCTATCTATCTATCTAACAAGTGTACTAAATCTACTACAATGTTGAAACACTACTGACATTTCGTACTAGTTTTTCCTAGAAACGCCATTTCCTTTAAGATGACGAAGAATTCTCTCATAATGACGACACACTGCGACTGATCTAAACGATGACGCTAGATCGTAAAGGAAGCACAAAACCCCGTCGAATTGCGAAATAACCCATACAAGGCTTCCCTGCCGGTAACCTTTAACGGTTACGCCCGCTACCCAATGGCTCCATATATACATAACCGGAAATAAATAGCCTGACTCTAAATCATTATAACACCGTCGTTGCATATTTAATTTAAGTTTATAATTTGATATAAAACAAACGAAAACTGAGCGAAAAGAAATAGGAAAACGTTCAACGGTACAAACGATATCGAAATAACCAATTCAAATACAACCACCAACTTAAATCTTATTCCATCGGTAATAACAAGTTAATACAAGTAATTAGATTATAAGTGAAATTAAATTAGAACTGTACAAGTAAAGTGTGCGAAATCGGACCATAACATGCGGATTAGGCAAATACGTTACGTGCTGAAGGGATCGTATTGATTTGACGATTTGACCGTGAGAAATTGAAATGAGGTGCTTGTAGATGATGTGTTTTATATAACTCCTCTATGGCTGCCGTGATGTCTTGGACACGTCCATTATTTATTAGCATCAAGATTACGCATTAACTTTAAACTTAAATGAACTCGTAAAACTGTTCGTTAAGTTAGTTCACGTAAACACGAAAACTGAGCTGTAGAGAACGAAATTCGCTCGAGTGTTTAGTTGGTTTAAGTAGTTGTAATTTACACTTGAATTAATACGGAAGCAGATTTTTTTTAGATAAACTTGATTGATTATTGTTCATTGGTTGATGTTTAATTTAAGTTAAGGTTATTATTATACCTTTTGGATTTCGCTGTTCCTCAGTCTTGTATTGATGTCGTTACACGGACATGTATTGCCTCGAGTCAAGTCGGATTGTTCATTAGCTAAGCCCCCGCGTGGCCTTATATCAGGTCACGTGTAATCCGTCGCAAGAATTACCTGAAGGAAAGGGATTAATGCGATTGAAGGTTGAATTGCCAGGAAACTGATTTGACTGGAAATAAGATGTCATTTGATCGGTAAAGAATAAATGTTTTGATTAAGGTGTATTTGACTATTTGTCTGTCCGTCTATCTATTTATCTATCCATCTATCTGTTGTTTAGATATCTTTTTGTGTATCTATCTACCTATCTTGCTGTCTGGCTGTCTGCCTATACCATGTCTGTATATTTATCTAACTGCCTGTCTGTTTGTCTATCTACCTATCTGTCTTTCTATCTTTCTATCTGTCTATCTATCTATCTATCTATCTATCTATCTATCTATCTGTCTGTCTGTCTATCTATTTATCTATTTAACTATTATTTATCTGTATATCTATCTAACTATCATTTATCTGTCTGTCTATCTAACTATCTATTTGTCTCTCTACCTATCTTTCTATCAATCTATCAATCTGTCAATCTATCTACCTACCTGTCTATCTATCTAGCTTTCATTTATATGTCTATCTATCTATCTTTTTTCTATCTATTTGTCAATCAATCTATCTAATTTTGTATATACCCATCTATCATTTATCTATTTATCTATCTACCAGTCTATCTGTCTACCAATTTATCTATCTATCTATCTATATAGCCGCCTACTTATATGTCTGTATGACTATCGAACTATCTGCCCATGTCTCTCTCTCTCTCTCTATCTACTTGAAGTCTGCCTAACTGTCTAACATCTGTCCATCTACCTGTCTAACAATCTCTCTGTCTGTCTGTCTATCTACCTACTCTTATGTAAATTATTAATATAAATAAACCAACTAGAATAAAACTTTCTTGTATTTGTATTACGCTATAATTCTGTTATTACTTAAAGACTATTCTCGATAGTCAGGATATCAAGATGCATACAAAATCCAAGCTGTATATATATATACGAGCAAAGTTATTTTTATTAACAATTTATCAACCTAATCTACCAACTTACAAATAGTTTTAAAAGCACACAATTGCAAATTATATAGTTGAATTTCTACTACAGTTTGGTATATATCTGTAATTTATATTTCCTGATGAGGTAGCATCTATTTTTAGCTCATTACCTTTCCGGCTGTAAAGTAGATTGGTGATCAACGAGTGTCGAAGGCCAAACTCGGTGAGAAACCTCAACGTTTTAAGAGCGAGTGAGGCGCCACCCAATCAATTCCGGTTTCGCCACGGACGGTCGACCAATGGCGAATCGAGCGCCGACGCTCTCTTTCTAGAGAGTCAGATAGGCAAATATAAAGATATAAAAAAACCGAGGCTCGGTATATAAGCTTAAGCAAGAATACGATACCGGGTTGTAGTAAGACGGTGATTCCCGAGTGCAAACAAGAATCCCTGGCTCTTTGGTAGAAATATAAGGTTTCGTTGCTCTTTCTGAGGTTCAGAGTTAAATCAGAAAAGAGGGTTTCAGTTATAATTCAAAGCGAAAAGAGGAAAAGCCGGAGAAATGCTGGGACGTTTAGCTCTCTTCCTGGTCACCGTCGCCCTGCTGACAGATGTCCTTTCAGCGCAGCCGGTCCATCCTGCTGCACGGGAGCTGAAAGCTGCTGCAGCAGCAACGGGTCTTGTCCAAAAGCAGCGACGAGGCAAACCGCAACCTTTTGGTAAGTAAACGCTTTTAAAGTAATTGCAATTTGAATAATTCTTGTAAATGTGGAAATCTACAAGATATGATCTCTCTTGTGTTTATTAGTTTTGACATAAACTGGTTAACGCTTCTACGATTTAATTATATATACCCATATTTGAATTAAACTTAACCCGAATCCTTTAACTTAGTTGGCTGCATTCAATAAATAAAGTACTAATTATAAAAGTAAATATCTACCAAGATGGCTGACTTTAAACTGATTGGTGTTAGGGTATAGCCGTTACAGCCCGAGGCGGTCTAAGCTCCGCCTACGGAGGTTTTGCCGTTCCTGTAGCTCCGTTCTTCAGATAGCCTCTTCTGTCTTTTTGCATTCCGTACTATATGATTGCATGGTTGAGTGATGCATCATTTCAAATATCTTATGCTTACAATGTTGGACGATATATCATATCAAATATCAAGGTGTTGATATTTGTTATATGCTTTTAACTTTTAGCCTGAACAGTCCATATCATACACCAAAATATCGATATGACAAACATGGGATATCGTTTAACCCCGTATAAGTTACACGATTCCTGGTGTAGTGAATCTATAGTACGTACCACAAGATCAGGTGTGTCTGTCACAGAATGACAAAATGGTCGCCTGGAAGCCTAATGATGCGACTCGTCAACGTCACGTAAAAGGCGGGAAGAGGGAATAACAGAATACCTTTGCCTCGGGTCATTAGTTAGGCGAAGTAAACGAGCAGCCTTGGTTGATATATACCCAGTTCCTCTTCACCGCGAGGCTGTAAAAAAACACCTCCTTGCACCCTAATTAACCTGTGACTTTTTTTACCCGGGCTGTTACTTCCGTACTGATGCCAGGGAAAATCAACTCTGGCGGTGGATAACAGAACTAAGATTCTTTCTGAAAAAAGTCGGTTACATTGCTATTATGTCAGTCTCATTAGTATTGGATTTCTAAAAAAAAAGGAAAACATGAATACAATCGCCCAGGTTTCGGTCAGTAAGTGCAGCTCTCATCGTCAGCCTAGACGTTTTGGCGAGAATTTTTAAAGAATCGATTTGAAAGATAACTGACGATACTGGAAAGCTAAGAACCGCCCAAGGTTTCGGGCAGTGTTTTGAACTTCGAGCAGTTTTTCGTGCTGCTTTATGTTTATTTATGTTTTAGAATAGTAAACGAGATTAGATTTTTAAAAACCATGCATAATCGCCCTAGTTTTCGGGCAGTAGCGCAACGGTCGTCTGCTTTCAGCTTTGGCGGGAATTACGAAAATTCGTTCACGACTGAAAGATACAACTGACCGTACCGGAATGCTCAGGAAGATCCGCCCACGTTTTCGGGCAGTGTACTGAACTGATCAAAGTTTCCCTTTACGCTAAATCATAAATTCTCCCCTAAAATGTTTATTCTAGTCTCGTTTAAGTTTTTATGATTTCTTGTTTTTGCAGGAGTTGAAAGTCGTAAATCTAGAGGACAGATGAGTCTAATAGCGGAAGGTTCTGGTCTAAAGAGCAGTATCTCGGGAGCAAAGAAGAAGACGAAGAGGGCTAATCACATGCCTGGCACGAAGAAACTGGCGCACAGTGTTGCACGCATTGCACAAAACAATGCAACACTCAAAGCCCCCAGCTCGATTAAATCGTCCCGCAGTCATTTCAAGTCATTCATTAGCGTAGGTCCGTCCCCCTTCCTCCAACAGCATTTACGATGATGCATTTCGACTTAAATCTGCTGTTATAAACCTTAATTAAACAACGGAATCAATTCGCTATAACCTTAATAACATAAGGACAAACAGTAATGATAAAGATATATGTACAAGTAATAGTAGACATTTCATGTTTGACTTAAAACTGAAAGTATGTGTTGATACGAAGGATCCTCATTTCCTCATCCTTTCAGGAGTTTTCGGAGACCTGAGAAAATTCTTCGAAGAGTTGCGCTCCAGCCTGGCTCACGGTGACACCAAAGGCGATCTCTCCTACGACGATATTTCAGCTGAAAGTTTCAACTCGCTGCTGGATCAAGGAGGTACAAGTTTTCTGCAAATAGAATACAACATGTCAGTCGTCCAAGACTCTACAATGGGGCGGTTATGTACTGTACCCGAGTTGCTATTCTTGTGAGCTCTAAACTTGGGTCTATTCTCAAAGTTTGATGTATACGGCACAAGGTTACTAGGAGATACATCAATCATAAGTTCAAAGCGTTATGTAAATTAGATAAAAAGGATACAAATAGTTCTATCAATAAACACGTATTGTACTCGTACATAAATATACAGAGTAAAAGTTGATTTCAATAATAATTAAGTACATATATGTTAACAGTATATTCAGCTATCGGAACTTGGTATATAGTTTATACATGGCTTTTTATATTATTATTACTAACAGTTAAAGTTAAAGTTAGAGTGCTAAAACAGCCGAACAGGATAACTATAAGCAGCGAGTGCAGTCAGGTAGAGGTGTCAATCGTATCGCCATCTATCGGTAATTTTCAGCAACTAACTTTAATCCTTATGATGAATCAGAGACCAATTAAACTTTATCACTGTTTGTAGTTGAATTGCGCTCTGGTTATTTATAATAACATGGCAATTTGCAATGTAAACTACGCCATCTACTGGTAGTTTCCTGTACTACTATTCGTATTTGAACATTACTAAATACAGACCAAATTAGCACTTCGACCGTCTAATAACTTTTAATCTCATTAAACCAATATCATTGAGGCCAACGAGTAACTGATTTATTTTTATCTATAAAAAAAAGGTTTGAGTGACGACAGTCCGACATTCCAAGCGCTGCGAATGAATCCTGAGAGCAACCGTCCGCAGGCCAACCTTCGTCGCTTCGTATCCAACACTGACCCCATCCGAGGAGCGATGAAATACAATCCTGACCTCCTCTGGACGGGATTGGGACGATAAACCAAATTGCGCGGGAACCACCAGCCCCATTTGAACAATGCAGCATCTCATTATATAATAACATTCATTCCGTACTTTAAATTAAATCTAATTACTTACATTCCCCTCTTCCCGGTGAATCGGTGACGATCAAGATCGTTGACTCGACATCAAAGTCGAGTTGGGTTCACTTGCATCGATAACCCCTAAATGTGTCATACTCCACAAAATCCTTACGTGATGATCTCAGTATCAGTTTTAGGCTACTGTGTCTTTGATGTAATGGTCGTGAAGAATACAACAGCAATGCAAATAAAATGCGACACTGACATTTTTTTTCTCCGTGTATATCCACAGTAAACGAAAAAGGAAATGCGCCATTAATGAAATGCAGTAAATAGCTCGTACAAAACCGGGTTAACACACACCAGGTAGCATACAGGCAAATTGAGGAAAACAACGGGGGGAAGAAAGGAGACAAGATTATTTCACAACATTACGAGAATGTTTCTTTTTGCAGAATGTTAAAGTTGAAGATGGAAAAGGGAAACCAAAGACAATTTCAAATCTTGACAATCGTGTTTACCCTAACTTGCTTTTGACCGGTTTCAGAAATAGCTCCATTAGCTTTTTGCTGCTTCCTACTGCCAATGAAGATGGAAAAAGCCAATTACTAACGTAGCTGACCGCTCGATCTGCCTGAGATCCCAAACAAAACTTTCATTTTTACAATTAAATGAATAAATCCCGTTCAGTTACAACGAAAGCAATATTGAGACGACAGACATCATACGCGTGCCTGAGCAGCACAAGGACTTGTCCCTGGCAAGTCCAGAAGATTGATTGGAGGGGAGGAAAAACGGAGAATATTATTGGGAGCATAGACTTGATTAAATAAACTGGTTTGATTTCTCCAGAAACGGTTATCAAAGAAAATATTGCTAAGTTCTCACGTAGTATTTTTTCGTTTCTCTGATGGTGGATATAACTGTGCCGTGTGCTTTAAAGGAAAAGTAAATATTTAGATTGGGCCCGGTTCGTTAAGGAGCAGTAGCATTGAACTGGAGAATAGCACGTCCGGCAATCTCGGATCTGCAGAGCTTGCCGATGACTTCGGACGCATTCTCGGCAGGAAAGACACTGTACGGAGGAGGTTGCACCTACAATGGGCAGAAAGTTAACGTTTTCCAGCCTGTGTTGCGATTTGATTAGGTAAACCGAAGTGCAGATGTTATTGTACCTTTCCAGAGCTGACCAGGTCGACCAGTTCGTGCAGCTGCTCAATGGTTCCATTTTCGATGGGCTGGATGGTGATCCCATACTCCTCGGCTTTGCGCGAGAACTTGGGCAGGAGGCGTTCGGCCGTTTCGTAGCCCAGAAAGACGACTCCGCCTTTGCTTAAGCACTGGATTGATCGGTTCAGACTGCGGGATGTGGTTCCAAAGTCGATGACCACGTCCACCTCTCCCTGACAAGCGTCCTTTGTGCGTTCAATCAGGATTTTCTCGTAGAGCTCCTCATTCCACTGAATGATGTCGACCCTGTAACCAGCAAACGCCAATTTAGCCTGTGCGAGTTCTGCACAACGGTTCGTGCCGACTTACTTTCCCGACTCTTGCGCGAGACAGAAGCCTTCATCCCGCAGACAGGCGACGGCAATGTGCACTCGCTGCTGCTTATCACCGAAGAAATATCGTGCTAAACGCAGGGCCCAAAGTCCTAAACCGCCCGTTCCGACGATCAGGATGTGGCACATGCCTGAAATAATCATCATCATGGTTTAATAATTAAATACAACATTCGGATTTGACGTTTAAAATATATTTACCATTTGGTCCCTTGGATTCAGCAATGCGATGAATGACGTCATCAACTTTCTGTATGCAGTTGTGAGCCCACAGTGCCCCGCTTGGTAGCATCGCGGCAACTCCGAGTGGCATGCTGTCGGGTACTTTCACCAGGTATTTGATTTCCGGCACAGAGATATAATCAGCATAGCTGCAGTATAAAGACATCTAGGGTTAGTAGAGCAGTACTTTCATCTTGGACATTAGGATTTTACCCAGGAGGTACGTCATCAAACGGATAGATGATGACGTGGTCGCCTATTTTGATGTTGCTGTCGTGCTCGACTTCTTCGCCAATGCACTCGACCAGGCCGGCAACCTCGTAACCAGGATAGAAGGAAGCGTCTCTCAGACCGCGGTGTGAAGGGCTGTTGGACATGTGGCCGCTATCGCTTCCGACGCTGCAGGAACTCGACGTACTGCTGACACTGCACGAGCGTTGGCGGTAACAGGCTCCAGCGCACATCACCTGAATAAAAACACAAGATCGTGAGTGATACCCACTTAAACTGTCACAAGGTCGGCGAAGTTACCTTGACTCGAGCACCCAGAGACGGAACGTCCGGTACCATGATATCACTACTAGACACGTATTCCTTGACACCAATCACGGGGCTCTCGATACTGACTTGCTTACAGATTCTGCTCATTCTCGAAGTTGGACAGCTGGTTCTACAAAAACAAAACAGGTGTGTTACTTATGTCGACCGTTTATTCTCCAGAAATGTCATCGACTATAACCTTGAAGGCATCATACATTCCACGGGCATTTTCCTCTTCAAAACTGACAGTAATTCAGTAACTTTTTTTTTATTTCAGGGGAGTTTCAAAAACTCGACGGAGATGTCAGCTTGAATACAACGACGAAGGATTCTAACGGACTGTTTAAAACGAGGCAAAAGACGCTTGTTTATATAGACTGGCGGCAGGAAGAGGCGGGGCTAAAACTGTTTTTGACGACGGGGCGCGCGACTTTTTAAAAAAAGCACCACTGCAACAAGCGTTATGCTTCGTTTGCAGGGCTTTTTTAGCCGTACTTTGCACCAGTCACGACTGAAGCACACAGTGTACACGTGCACACAAGCCCACCTACCTTTTACACAACTACGCAATCGGCACACTTTTTCAGAAACATTTACTGCTCCACAATAATTAATATGAAACCTTAGTTACAAAACAATAGAACAAGTTCCACTTTCTTTTACAGAAATAATAATCTTAGACCGGTACATATAATGTTGTTTTTATTATGTACATAATTCATGAAATTTAAGTAAGAGAAATTCAAACTACAACAATCATGAGACTTTTTATAAAAAACGCAGACGAAAACCCCCCGGCTACTTCAACGATGTAAACAACTCTATAGATGGCGAGGTCAAGGAATTTGGTTAACAATTAAAAAAAAGAAAGGAAGGAAAAAAGTTGTAGCCGTAGCAAAAATACGGAACCGGTTTTCTGAAGGCGTAGAAAACACGCAACACGGGCGCTTATAACAAATGCCCGATTCGTCCAAAGTCACGTGGCTTGTACCGTTTTTCCTGCTATGTTCAAACTTCGCTAACAGGTTATGTGGATGTAAAACTAAAACTAAATAAGCAGGGGAGATGATATTCTGTAAACACGACGCGCACGGCAACAGGCCTACGTGCGACTCGGCGCGAGCCAAATTTGCGAACCGGAGGGCGGGAAGAAGGGCTTGACGTTTTAAGGTAAAATAAACCGGCTGCTGTCCTTCACCAGAAACTGAATTTACCGTCTGAACGTATCCAAAAGTGTGCGTTTTATCCGACTTTAGACATCGTTAGGAGTTCGTTGATAAGAACTTGTAGTAAGAACCTTGTCAGTTGACTTGCCCTCCTTCGTAATCGACATAAATATTAATAACTCTAAGTCATGTTATCTTATGCCGACTTAAGGATACAAACCAAGTGTCTTTTT